>CAUYQG010097312.1:0-11494 GCA_963574415.1 Tarsius wallacei
GTAGTTCCAGCTACTTGGAAGGCTGAGGCGGAAGGATCACCAGAGCCCAGCAGGTCGAGGCTGCGGTGGCCGGGAGCGGCCACTGCACTCCAGTCTGGGCGACAGAGTGAGACTCCAACTCAAAAAAAAAAAAAAAAAAAAAGAGAAGAGGAGAGAAGACTGCTGTGGGTTAAACTGTGTCCCACAAAAAGATTTATTGAAATCCTAACCCCTGATACCTGTTAATGTGATCTTATTTGGAAACAGGCTCTTTACAGATGTAATCAAACTAAAATGACCTCACCATTAGTTAGAATGAGTCCTAATGCCCTTATAAGAAGAGAATACAGAGACACGGGGAGGAAAATGTCATATGAAGACAGAGACATGCAGACTCAGAGGGAAGACAGCATGTGAAGATGAGACTGAGTCATGCAGCCACAAGTCAAGGAATGCCTGGAGCCATCAGAAGCTGAAAGAGGTAAGGAAGGATACTCCTGTAGAAGCCTTGAAGGGAGCATGGCGCTGCCCTTGATTTTGCACTTCCAGCCTCCAGAAATGTGAGAAAATAAATTTCTGTTGTTTTAAGCCACACTGTTTGTGGTACTCTGTTACAGCAACCCTAGGGAATGAATACAAGCACCCAGCAAGATGGGGTGAGCCTGAGAGGCCTACAGAGGCCGAATATCTTAAGGATGGGGATGCCTTGAGCCCACTTTAAAGTCTTGGATCCCCATGATAGAACCACTTCTTCCAGCTTCCTCCCAGGTCTTCACAAACCAGAATCTGAGTATTTTGTGTGAGGGGAAGTTTGGGGAAGGTGTAGAGTTTCCTGTCTGGGTCATCATGGCATAGAACCAATGCAAGGTAGAGCCAAGGGCCTGGCTGACCAGGGGACTATGATCCCCCACCCTGACCCACCCTGAGCCAGGGAATTGCCAGAAGCCCTCAGGGAGTTTTAGATGTCAACAGTGTTTCATGGGTGCAAGAACTAGAACTAAGTCTTAGAAAGTTTGTATGACATGCCCTGGTGGTACAGATACCCAGATCCATGGGAATCCAGAGCCACACACTCACTAACGCTTGTGCCCATCCTGCCGCCAGTCCGGCTGCTCCAATGGCCCTGCTAAATACGGAGCAGATGTCACACATAACCATTCCATGCCTGTGCCATCTCCTGGGTCAGCCAAACAGTGACCAAAGGAAACAAAGGACTTATTTTTGTCCATTCACAAAGCCAGATGGGGCCTCCTTTCCCAAGCTCCCATTGCCTCATGCAAATAGCATATGGCCGAGGACTTACCATTCTTCTTTCCCCTCTCAGATGATATGTCTGATTTATTCAGAAAGAGACTATTTCAGACACCCTTCAGAGGCTTTCAAACACCCAAAGGCAGATCAGAATAGCTGATTGCTGCGATCCCTTCCAGTTCTGAGATTAACGGGGGGATTCATTCACTGACCATGTCAGGAGACACTTAGTAAAGGATGTGAGAGGAACAGTGAAGACTTCTCTTAGCTAATGGACAGATGATGATCTAGAAATGAAGTGCCCCTGCTTGATGGGGGGGGAGGAGGGAGAAGGAAGTGGACAGAGATCCTGACTGAGAGACCCAGGGAGGTTTCTTGGGATCTGATCTCAGAAGGGAGTCATTGACCACACAGAAATGCAGGTGACAACAATCCAAAAAGAGGAAATGAAGTAGGCCAAGGTTCAGATGATGAGGGACACCAAGTATGTTTGGGAGCAGCCCACAGTCATTTGACTTCAATGGAGGATAGCTGAAGGAGGAACAAGAGAAGATGCCACTAGTAGTGCCAGATGCTGGTTCCAAATGCCAATCCAGAAGTGGCCACAGAAGGATTCCGATCCGGAGCTTCCCATGGCCTGAGCTATACTTCACAATTTTAGCCTGACAGTGCAGGCAGGATGAATTTCAGGAGAAGTCAGCTCAGAGGTGGGGGACCCATTGGAAAAATACAGAAGTCCAGGAAAGAGAAGACAAAGCCTGAGCAAGGGCGAGGAAAATGGACATGGATTGCTGGGAACAGAGCTGAGAGATATTTAGGAGGTAAAGACGCACAACTCTGTGACTGACGGCATGTGGGGAATAGAAGAGAGGGAGGAGTCCCAGATGCCAACAGTCTGGTCAGGGGATGGGAGGATGGCATCGAGCGCTGAGATGGGGGCATGCTGCAGGAGGAGCAGATGTGGCTGAGTACAGCCTGGGCATGGTTAGTCTGGGTATAGAGGAGACCACAGGCGACCTGAAGTGAGGGATAGCCTCGAGGTTGGGCCCACCTCCATCTGATGCCATGTTGCTGTTAACATCCACAGATTGAGCCTTGGAACTGTCCTATAGATCACCCCCAGGACCTTCCCTCTCCAGGACAGGGGTCCAGCCACTACTCCCCAGAGAGACCGTGAGCTGACTTGATTGTTTCCCTCTCTCCTCTGTTCATTGTCTCTCTTCTTTGGGGCTACATTCCCAAATGCAGCTGGATGCATTCATGAAAGGATAAAAAAAGAAATTGGCAGGGCCCCAGGGTCCTTTTCGTTCTTCAACAGATGTTTTGTGAAAACTCCACTCCATTTCATTCTCAGACCCCTCTTAAGGTGTGTCTCTCTTTTTTTCTCACTGCCTCCATCCTTTCTCCACACTTTAGCTGACTCTCTCTGCATCTGTCTCTCTGCTGTTTGTCTCTTTGTAAAAGCCAGCACCCAGCACACACCACCTGTCCAGCAATGACGTACATGAACTCATTCATTCCTCCCAACAACTTGTGCGGTAGATGGTATTACAGCCATCATCTTACAGATGAGGAAACTGAGGCACAGCTGGCAAAATCAAGGGTAAGCAAAGGTAGGCTTAGACCCAGGCAGTCTAGCTCCAGAGGACTTTTTATACCTTTTATGAGACACTTCTACCTCTGTGCTCCCCCTGATCCCCACAGCAACTCTGCAAGGGGGCTGCTATTATCCCCCAATGTCTGAAGGAAGAAACCAAGGCCAGATTCTCATCCCTCCTCTGCCACCTTTTCCTGGGGTTCTTAGACACTTCCCTTCCCTTCCCTGGCCTCACCTGAAAAAACAAATGGGTCAGAAAAGAGGGACTTTTTCCAAGGTCGAAATTTCTACTCTTCTGGCTCCTCTACCCAACAAAACCATCAACTCCCTGAAGACAAAGATGCTCTTCTTTTCCCTCATCCCCAAGGTCTTATCCAGTGGTAGGTGCTCGAGAAACTTTTGTTAAAGGTAGGAGTTGCCGTGGAAAGGTCACATAGCACATGAGGTGTTGGGCCAAGTCACATGCACTACCATCCCCTCCCCACCCACCCCCTGCCTGTTCCAAGTACCTTTGCTGGAACTCTCCAGAAAAGAGTTAAAGAAAGAGCTGAACACAGGGCTTCCAAAATGGTGAAGCTCTTTCCCCTGCTCATTCGTTCTCCGAGTTAGGTGATGGGTGGTCTGAGACTGAGCGCTGGGCTTCACAAACCTCTCCCTGCCCCTTTCTAGGTACAATGCTTCAGACGAGTTGGCAAGAATGAGAAACGCTGTTAGGTGGTGTGTGCGGCGCAGGGTGTGAGGATGAGCTCTGAGGAAAGACCAGCATGTGCCAAATGAGGTGAAGCAGGACGTGGCCCCAGGAACCCCTTCTGAGGAGGCTGCCCTGGAGGAAGATGCTGTAGAACCCTGCCACTTGTGAGAGGGTGCTGCTGCATCATTCATGGAGATAAGTGATCGTGATGGTGGCCATCATCCGTCTATAGGGAGCTTTACAGTGTGTTGAGCACCTGCACGCTTGTCATTTGTTCCAGTCTTCACCCCAGCGTTGTGAGGGACCCACTGTTCTTATCTCCCACTCAGACAAGAGAAAAGAGAGTCAGGAGAGAGGTGTTGAGGTCACAAGAAAAGCAGGATTGGCATCCAGCACCATATCTGACTGTCTCCAGAGCCCACCCTCATTTCTAGATGCTGTGAGGTTCCTTACTACGGCTCATAAAGAGGAAGCCAGGATTCAAACCAGCTCCCAAAACCACCCCTACCACTCACCCACCACACCACCTCTCCTGAAGAACTCAGCACAGAGCAGTCTTGCTAAGTTTCTCTACAGGTTCTCTTCCTGGTGCTTTCTCCCCGCTCCTGGGTTTATCGTTCTTGTGTCCTGTTACCTTCTCTAAGCACTCCATCTCTTCCCTCAGCTTACCTACCTTGATCACAGGGAAGGGCTGTGCCTGACAGGATAATGGTAGCACCTCTCCTTCCCAGAAAACAAGAAGAGAAGTAAGTAGGGAGGGACAGAGAGAAAAATGGAATGAGAGAGAAAAGGAGAGGAGGGGGAATGAGAAAGAAAAAAGACAGCCCTCCTAAGCACAGAGAAAGTTACATATGAGGACAATTACTCCCCGAGCCGCTGTTCAGCGAAGCGCTCAAGAGAGCTTCCCCAGGTGCCATGGGGGCTTTATGGAGTTAGGTGATATATGACATCCGCCGCGTGCCCAGTGATCTATGACTCAGGCCCAGGTTATGCTCCCGCCTCGGGGCGGCTGTGTGATTTAGGGCTGCTTCCTAGACTCCAGCTGGCACGGAGGCTGGCGTAGTCTAATGTTGTGTCTGGGATGGGGAAGAAGGGCATGGCCTCCAGTTTCCTGAATGGGCCCTGGGAGGGAGGCGTGTGGCCTCCCTGTCTTCTGGGTTAGCCTCTCTGCACCTGGTAGAGAGACTTCTTCATCCAGACAGCAAGATTTACATCTTCGTATTTCATGGTTCTGGGGCAGGTCACCACCGCTTCAGTGATAAAAGGTTTGCAAACACAAAGGCTCTTAGAGATGGAGGTGAGTGCTGAGATCTTCTCCAACCCCCTGATCAATTCAGGAATCATGTCTTCACTCCACAAATATGTACCGAGCAAATATGTCTTGGGCGCTATATCCTGAGGATATAGCAATGAACAAGGCAGAAATCATTTTTGTCCTCAGGATGCTCACCTTCTAGAAAGGAAGACACTTGACACTAGGAAGCAGGCAAGTGAAATGCTAGCAGATTTTGTCGGGTTTATAAAAAGAACCATAAACAGCTGAGACAGCAGATGACAAGAGGGAGACATACTCCAGTTGGGCTGGTTAGGGAAGGCCAAGCCAAGTGTGGGAAAGGAGCTGAGACTCAAAGGAAAAGGGATCAATCATGCAAGAAGTGGGTAAATGGCCTTCCAAGAGGAAGGAGCATCAAGTGAAAAGGCCCTGGGGTTGGGAAGAGTGTGGTGTGCACAAAAGACTGAAATAAGAGTAGGTGGCTGGGCTATAGCAAGAGCAAGAGAGAGCAGAGGGTACTAAGGCGAGATAGAAAGTTGGGGAATATATCCTGCAAGGCCTTGAAGGTCATTTAAGGATCTCAGTCATTATCCTAATCGTGTTGTAAGGCAGTCAGTCGAAATAGACAATAGGAGCCCGGCTTGGTGGCTCAGCCTGTAATCCCGTGCTTTGGGAGGTTGAGGTGAGTGGATTGCCTGAGCCCGCAGGTTCGAGACCCACCTGGGTAACTTGGCGAGAACTCATCTCTACAATAAATCAAAAACTCAGCCGGGCATGATAGCACTTGCCTGTAATTCCGGCTACCCGGAAGGCTGAGGTGGAAGGATCGCCGGAGCCCAGAAGGACGAGGCTGCAGTGGCCGGGAGTGGCCACTGCACTCCAGTCTGGGAGACAGAGTAAGACTCCAACTCAAAAAAAAAAAGAAAGAAATAGACAATAGGAAAATATTGTCTTATGAATGTTGGGCTCTGACCTATCAGATTAGCACTTTCTCCTCTGCTTGCTCAAAACTGAAGACATTCATGAGACAAGTCTTCTGTCTTCTTCCCATTGGGGGACAGAAAAAACGCTGGGGATGGGGAAGAAGACAGAGCATAGGGAGAAGCATCAGAGGGTGAGGCAGGGAGGGCAGCTAGGGAGAGTGACTCTTGTCCTCCCAATCCAAGGAACATTTTAGAAGGGTTCAAGGAACAAAAACCTTCTGTGCTTCTAAATGGCGGCATGAACCCCTGCCCTAATGGAAAAGCGCTGGGCCTGACAGGACATCTTCCAGGCTGCCGTTTGCATCCCTGACACTTTCTTGCCAGGTCAGCCTTGTTTGCATCACTGAAGCCCTGAGATAACCGGGAGCCAGGTTGTTTCAGGATTATCCTTTTTCTTAATCCCCTTGTCCAGTGTCCTGAAATTTTCCCCTGAGCGACTGATGTTGTCTGTCTCATTTTCTACTTTGCCACGCTGGGTGAATCACCCTGACTCAGGCTCTCAGAGACAGGCACTGGAAACATGAACCACGGGAGGCAGGAGTTCACAGGGACCTTTGGAACGCTGGGCTAGCAGGGGTTCACCCCCACCAATCCCACACCAGCCTCCTCCCTGGGTTCCCTGCTCCCACTCTGAGGGGCTTCCATCCATCATGCACACAGACGCCAATATGAATCGTCACTTTTAATACAAATCGGACCTATGTCCACGCTGACCACACGCTCCAAAGACCTCCTACTGCTTCTGAAATGAAATCCAAACTCCTCCCCGCGGCCCACAAAGCCCTCCCCACTCCGGCCCCGCTCATCTATGGGATGACGACTCCGCCCCTCTTCCTCTTCGCTCCTGGGTGGAGCTCTGGCTTGCAGCCCTGACCACTCCATGCCAGGCCCCAAGGCTTTGCTATTAACTCTTCCTCCTCCAGGACACTCTGTCCAGCCCTTTGCAAAGCTCAGTCCTTACCACTCAGGGCTTCGCTCAAATGTTCCCCTTCAGAGGGGCCTTCCTGGAGTAGAGTCATTTGGAATGATCTTGCTTAAGGACACGTTTTTACCTGTTTGTGTTTGCCTGTCTCGGCACTAAACTCCTGCTCCAGGAAAGGTTGTTGTCTGTTTTGCTTCCTGCTCAATCGGCAGTGCCTGGAACAGGGCCTGGGACAAAAGAGGTGCTGAAGTATTTGATGACTAAATGAACGAATGAATGGACAAATATAATCTGTGTTGTAAGATTCATTCATCAAACACTTCTTAAAAGACACCCTTAGAATCCCGCCTTTAGTCAAACCACCTTGATTTCAAAAGAATAAACTGGAGGTCAAGGAGAGGAGATAACTTCTCAAGGTCATACTGGGAGTAAATGGCAGAACTCCAGTCCTCCTTGGTCAATCCCAAGGCAGTATCTGACATATGAAGACCTCTGTAATGCCATTCTGGCTTCTCTTGAGCATCAATCCTTTTGGCTCTTGCCACTGATGGCCCACAGGCACCTCCAAGCCTGGACTCCAAGTCTCCTGGGTGAACGGGTTCCTCCTGTGTGTGTCATATTGGAGATATCTTCCTCTTCTCTCACTCAGCACACCCTCCCTGGATGGCCTTAGCCCTTTGATGGCTTCAGTGCTGACCCACAAGCCCAAGGTTTCCAAATCAGTTCTCTAGGCTGGGCCTGTCTTCTGAGTTCCAGAGCCACAGAGTCACTAGCTGATGGTATCTCTCCTGCTCACCAGCAGACCCTCCTCCTCAAAAGGTCCTAGTAGAGCTCATTATCTCCCTCCCACTCCCATCTCATTCCTCTCTTACTGGGTTTTCCATCACCTCCCTACCAGTGGTGGCACTACACAGAGTCTGGACATCACCCTTTGATCCCTCCCCCTTCCCAGACCATCCCTGTACCCAGCAACTAAGTTCTGTCCATTTTCCTTTGCTGCACGCTGTGTTCAGTGTGAAGGTCATGTCCTCCCCGGGGCACCTGTCTCAGGAGGCAAGTGGAGACTCCTGGCCACACCCCGAGCCCTGACATAGCTTCAGCTATCTGGAGAAAGGTGTACTGTGGTCTCATTTATATAAAGGCACTCTGCTCCCCATGATGTCTGTCCACGGAGCTGAAGTCAGGAGACCCAGAAATTCCAAGGAAATTCTTTCCTGGTTGTTCTTCCCACCATCACTGCCTAATTAAGTGTGATCATTTCTCACCTTGTCCGTGGTCTAGTGAGTAGTTTATAGACCAGTCCCTTCTGACTGGTCTTCCGGTCTATAACCTGGCCTTCTCTGATGTGTTCCCCTCTGAGGGTAGACAGCAAGGGCACCTTTCCTGACATGTAAATCTGACTGCATCTCTCCCTTCCTTAAAACTCTACACCCTCCCCATCCCCTGAAACACCTTCAGTCTTGGTCCATCACTTGGGATCACAAGACTACCTACCCAATCCACACCCTGAATTAGAACCTCCTTCTCCACATCTCCCGGTGCAGTGATTTCCTTTTTCCCTGGCTCCTTCCTCACCTAGACTCGGCACCTCTAGAAAGCACAAAGTGCCACATCCCCAGTGTCCAGGGATGTACCTGGCATAGGGTACTGAGTGAATAAAGAAATAAATGAATGAGCCATGAAACTTCAGTTGGTCTTCTTGAGGATGTTGATTAGTCTCGTGGGAATAGTCAAGGCGAGGGAAGGAAGCAGGATGAGCCTATGGGTGTGAGGTTGGGGAAGGAGAGTGGATCAGTTACTTGCAGCAGCCCGCCCCCACCTGCCCACCTAGGAGTCTAGAGCAGCAGTTTCCAACCTTTTTGGTATCAGGGACCAGTTTTATGAAAGACAATTTTTCCACAGACATGGTGGATTGGGGAGAGATGTGCTGTCAAACCTCACTGCTAATGTTCATCTGTATTTCTAGCCACTGCCCAGTGCCAGCATCACCACCTCAGCTCCACCTCGGATCATCAGGCATTCGAGTCCCATAAGGAGCACACAACCTAGATCCCACGCATGTGCAGTTCACAAGAGGGTTTGCGTGTCTATGAGAATCAAATGCTGCCGCTGACCTGGCAGAAAGCAGAGCTCTGCTCACCCACCACTCACCTCCTGCTGTGCAGCCCGGTTCCTAACAGGACCGGTACCCGTCCGTGGCCTGGGAATCGGGGACTCCTGGTCTAGAGGATGTGAGCAGCTGTTCCTTAAAGGGCGAGTCATGCTTGGGTAAAAGGCCTCCTCCTGACACCAGTCCTCAGAGCTTTAACACACCAAGGACAGTTGCCTATTTCCCAAAGTACAAAAACATGAGTTCTCTCAATTCTAAGACACTGATATTGGACATTTCTGAAATCAGCATGCTTCTTATAAGGAATGTGCATAATTTTTTCTCTTTGTTTCCAAGACGCTGTGATTAAATTAATGATGCATCATGTGATCCATAAGGCTCTTGGAACCAAGGAATTACAACACTATCTCTGCATAGGGTTGCCCCAAGCTCTGGATCACCCTGCAGTTCTGGGTTTTGCCCGTTGCCCCAGGGTATATATTAATAGCTGCCCCTGCACTCTTGAGTGTCCTGGGTGGAATGATCCATTTCATGATCCCCGCACAATACAGCCTTGAGAGCAGGCTGCCTTCAGAGGCCCCCTACTCCTAGCCAATGGCTGACCAGGATGCTTTATTTAGGAACCATCTGTCCTATCATCTTTGCACATTTTGCTTGTATGTATCTGTCAGAATGAGCCATCATACTTCAGAAGTTCTTTTCAGCTCCTTGACACAACTTCTCTGATTCTGCCCTGGAAGGCATGGGATGATAATGAAACAGCCAAAGGTCCTTCCGCTCACTTCTGAGCAGTGCTTCCAAATCCATTCCAGGAACCATAATCTCCTAATGCCAGAAAAGCCTGAAGTCATGCCCCCACGAGCCCCACAGGCACTGCCCATGGCTCCCACAAGAGGTTCTTCTGAATTCTGAGTTTTCAGATGAAACACATGGAATTTGTCATCTATGTTGTGGTATATATGCATGTTTATTTTAACTTGAAAACTATGCTTTAAGTTAGTTGCCAAGGTATAAAACTGAACCACCCAAAAGATGCTCTGTGTTTATTCTGGGCTCTGTATACCCGCTCCCCGCCCAAGCACATTTCTAAGAAAGACAATCCCAGAGGCCTTTGCTTTTATCTGGCGTGAGCTGCTTGCTGAGGGCAGGTAGAGAGGTGAGTGTTCACCCAGAAGCCCTGCACAGCAAGCGAAGCCAGATGGGAAAAAAACAGACACCACTGGGCACCGACGACGTGCCAGGCACCATTTCGTCAAACCACCGTTCTGGAGTGAGTGTTATTTTCCCCACAGTACAGATGAGGAAACAATGGTTTAGTAACTTATTTAAGGTCTCATGAAAGTAAGAAGTGCAGAGGAAATGTGAAATCCAGGTCCCTCAGAATCAAAGACAAGATTTCTCCTGTCTCGGGAGACCCATGAAGTGGGTTTTTCTTCCCTGTCTCCTCCACAGTTTATTGAAGTTCTCTCAGTACAAGATGTGTCTCCCACCTCGGGTTTCTCATCATCTTCACTGTCACTTCGAGTTTCTCTCTTTAAATTGATTTCCCAGGGCTCTCCTGAGAGATTTGGGGAAAAAAATTTTTTTTAAAGCTTCCATGTCTATTTGTAGCTCAAAACGCTGGTTTGTATTTAGAGGAGATTATTTTGTGAGATTTAAAAAAAGTTGCTGAAAATGTGGAAAACTACTATAGATAAAATGCATTTATTCTGAGATATGATCTGTTAGATTCTCTACTACCAAAGTGGGGAAAAAACAGGTGGTACTCCAGAAAAATACTCACAGATGGAAAATGTATAAATGGTAATTCACCAAAAACAACTGCAATCGTGACTTTTAAAATATGATGCTGGTTTCCTTTTTGGGGCTGATGTACTGCATGGAAAACTTTGGAACTCCCTGGATAACGAATCTTTGGCTAATTAGATGCTAAACCCTAGGGCATGGATGGAGGAAAGAGGCTCGTTAATCACCATGAAATTTTAATCTATGTCTTCAGTGATTTGGGCTTGGATCCTATTGAAGAAGAGCAATAGGGGACAACTGAACTAAATCAAACCACTTTTACATAAAGCACATTTCTCTCCGTAGGTCTCCCTTGTTACTGCTATGAAAGCCTGTGGTCAGTAGAGACTGAGTCATGCCCTTTTCAAAGCTACTCATACTTTTCTGTATTTCTACTCAATCTTTGTTGGTTGTAATAAAAGTATAAAACAGCTTGTCTTGGCCTCGATAGAAATGAGTGCTATAATATTAAGACAAGAACTGTTTTTTTCTTCCTGCCAGGCAAACTCCTACTCATACTTCAAAGCCCTATTCAAATATTCCTATAAAATACCACTCCCGGCTGGGCTCGGTGGCTCAGCCTGTAATCCCAGCACTTTGGGAGGTCAAGGAAATTGTATTGTCTGTGCCTGCAGGTTCAAGACCAGCCTGAGCAAATTGGCGAAACCTCTTCTCTACAATAAAAAAAAGTAGCTGGGTGCAGTAGCACACGCCTGTAGTCATGGCTGCATGGAAGGCTGAGGCAGAAGGACTGCCTGAGCCCAGCAGGTCGATGCTGGAGTGGCCATGAGTGTGCCACTGCACTCCAGCCTGCACAACGGACTGAGACTTCAACTAAAAAGAAAAGTATGAGTAGCTTTGAAAAGGGCATGACTCAGTCTCTACTGACCACAGGTTTTCATA
>CAUYQG010097316.1:0-44833 GCA_963574415.1 Tarsius wallacei
AGCCAGGCTCAGTGGCCCAGCCTGTAATCCCGCGCCTTGGGAGGCTGAGGTGAGTGGATTGCCTGAGCCCGCGGGTTCAAGACCCGCCTGGGCAACTTGGCGAGACCTCATCTCTACAATAAATCAAAAAATCAGCCAGGCGTGGTAGCGCATGCCTGTAATTCTGGCTACTCGGAAGGCTGAGGCAGAAGGATCGCCGGAGCCCAGCAGGTCCAGGCTGCGGTGGCTGGGAGCAGCCACTGCACTCCAGTCTGGGCGACAGAGTGAGACTCCAACTCAAACAAACAAACAAACAAACAAAAAAACCCCAAATAAATCAATAAAGCAACAGATGCATGGGTGCAGTGGAAAGGGAGTACTTCTGCACTGTTGGTGGGAATGCAAACTAGTTCAACCTCTATGGAAAGTGGTGTGATTCCTAAAAGAACTAAAAATTGATCTTCCACTAACTGTAACTGGAAAACACACACACACACACACACACACACACATACACACACAACAGAACAACTCAAGGTATAGGAAAGTTGCAAGAACAGTACAAAGAACTGTTTTTCGTTAACCATTTGAAGGTAAGTTTCTAGCATAATGCTCCTCATTACCATCTCCCTCCCACCCATCAATACTTTAGGGTGTGTTTCCCATAAACAAAGACATTTTCCTACTTACCCGCAAAACAACCATCAATATCAGGTGATTAATATTGATACATTCCTACCATCTATATCTCAGACTCCATTCACATTTCATCAGTTGTACCAATAATGTTCTTTTTGCCCAAAGGATTTAGTTCAGAATCTCATGTTGCAGTTAGATGTCTTGTTACTTTAATCTCCTTAACCTTGGAATTGTTTCTTAGTCTTTCCTTGATTTTGATGACATGATTAGAGTTTGTCGGGTTATTTTATAGAAAGTCCCTTGGTGCAATGTTTTCTGATGTTTTCACATGATTAAATTCAGGTTAGGCATCTTATGCAAGGATACTACAAAGGTGTCCCTATGTTCTTCTTCAGGTCACTATACCAGCAGTCATACGATGCTGATGTATACCATTCTTTATGATGTTCACTCTTCATTTGATTAAGGTGGTGTCTGTCAGGTTTTTCCTTTGAAAAAATTGACTCCTTTTTCCATTGAAGTTAACCAATATTTTGTGGGAATGTACTTTGGGGCTCTGTAAATATTCCATTCCACATCAGACTTTCAATGTATTCATATATTTGTTTCAGTATGGTCTCACAATTTCCTATTTTATTCAGTGGTTTATAATATATTACTATTATGTTTTACTTTGACAGCAGTTTATCTCAGATTTGGCCAGCAAGAGGTTCATCATTCTTTAAGCACTTTCTTACTTTCTGGCATGACAAACTGTTTCAGGATCATCTTGTATTTTCCTGGGCCAAGCCCTTGAGTCATACCTTTCTCTAAGGAGCCCTGGTTCCTCTTAATCTTTGAGATCATATTTAGAAACCCAAATCTGAATGTTAGATGGGTTTATAGCTACAGGGCCCTCTAGGTAGACAATATTAGGGACTGTATGTGTACACATATCTATTTTTTCTTTCCTTTTCCCTTTTCCCTTCCTTTCCCCCTGCATCTATCTCTCCTTTCCTTCCTTCCTCCCTCCCTGCCTCCCTCCTTCCCTTCCTTCTCTACCTACCTACTTACCAACTTAATCTCTATTAATATCCATGAACTCATACCAGGACATCCATTCCAATTTATCACAAAAAGTTTCCTTCTAGTTTTTGTTTTAACTTTCATATTTGTAACACTCTTTTTCAGCAGCTATCCCTCATTAGCCTTAATGTATATGTTTACTCAATTTCCCAGTGTCACCAATCTCCTATTGCCACTGCCTTCCCTACTTTCACAGACACCCTCTTCATTCTCTCCCATGGCTATACCCTTTTCTTTGACACTTTCTTGTGGATGCCTTGCTTTCCTGTCCATGTCCTGTCCAAGGCCACCACTCTTGGACCATGGCAACCCTCCTAATCTACTGAACAATGACATCTATTCTGGGTTGCACACCTTTGCTTAGAAGCTCCCTTCAGCCCATTTCAGGGTGCCAGGTTGTCACCCAGCACAGACACCCTCTGCAGCTGGTCAGACTTCAGCATCTTGTGCCACACTGTCCTGCATGGACTCAATCCTTACCCTGCATGGGCTCTAATACCCTTCACAGGGCCACTGTGACTTCTGCACTGTGCCCGGCAGGAGCAATCCTTGAATAACCATTAAACAAAATAAACTCCTGTTTAGGACACCAAAAAAGGGGGCTACTCCAGAGTGTTTCCATGGGCTGTCATGCCATCAACTCTTTCGTTTTCACACTCAAATTTAGAAATTTTTTTGTAATTTTCTTTATTTGTTGTGTTTGGCTTTAATCTAAATTTTTTTAAAATTTTAATGATTTTTTTTTGAATGGTGAGTGCTTAAGTTTGAAAGTTTGGTTTGAAGTTGATATCAGATATAACTTTTGTTTCTGTGTCTTGGCCTGAGAGTTTTGCTTCCCTGACAACTGGTTGGAGCTGGCTAGCATTGAACTCAACAGCTGATTTGTTTAAGAAACTTTTTTTTTTTTTTCTTCTGGAATCTCACTCAGTCGCCCAGGCTGGAGTGCAGTGACATGCTCATGGCCACCCCAGCGTCGACCTGCTGTGCTCTGGCGACCCTACCGCCTCAGCCTTCCAAGTAGCCGGAACTGTAGGTGTGTGCTACCATGCCCGGCTAATTTTCTGATATATTGTAGAGACAAGGGCTTATCATGTTGCCCAGGCTGGTCTTGAATCCGCGGGCTCAGGCGGTCCTCTCGCCTCAGTCTCCCAAAGTGCTAGGATTACAGGCTTTTTTTTTTTTTAAACAATAGAGCAATATCGTTGGGCTATGTTTAAGGCATCAAGTGACCTTAGTCCAGGCCTGCTATAAAGCCATCTACTTTGCCCACTGCTTCCCCCCACTTCCCAATCCATTGACTTTTTAAACAAATTCAGGAAATGAAGTGAAGGGGTGAATCACTTACACTTTCCCTTTAAACCTGCTCAGTGAAGACATAATAAAACTCTGGATTCCCTTATCCCCATCTTACTCCACACTTTCCTCCTACTGTTTTTTTTTTTTTAAAGCACTTTTAGATAATAAGAAGTCCTATGGTCACTTTAAATAGCAAACAGCAACCGCAGGTTCCCAGTCAGATCATTGAGTAAACTTATTTGAGAATTTAGAAAATCAATTGTCATTGGGGTATGAGACTCCTTCCTCTCTCAAGCTGGGACAAAGCTGCAAAAGGATGTCTTCTTCAAAGACAGGGGGTGTGATCACTTTCTTCTGTCTTGTTCTTCTCTTCATCGGCTAGGCTGTAAATTCCACCTCTGACCCCTCTGGAGCTATAACAGGGAAAGGAAAGAAGGAAAAGCAGGTTTGGAAATATCTTGCTTGTCTGGCCCCATTTTCAGATCCCTTTATTCTCCCTGGATCGGCAGATCTTGAAAGCAGACCCTTTCTTTCATGTACAAGAGGCAGCGAAGGCAGGCAATGCACTTGGTTCTTCCAGCTGTCCATCTGCCTTAGCATCTCGATTCCACTCCACACAGATCTCTTTATGTACATCCCTTCTTGCTTCCAAGTTGTCCCTTGGGAACAGCCATCTTTCTTGTGTGACCTGCATCTAATTCACAGAAAATGCTGCTATAATCTCTGGCACAACAAAATGGAAGAGCAGTTTACTCTGAATGCAGCATTTTCTCTGTCTTGCTCCTGGCAGAAAGCCAGCAGCTGACTCATGAGCCCACCCAAGCAGACTAGGTTCTAAACAACCACTAATACAATGTCTGTCTCTAGATTTTCCTATTTTGGACATTTAATATGAATGAAAATCATGTCTTTTATATCTGGTCTCATTCACTTAGCATGTTTTCAAGGTTCACCCATATTGTAACATACAGCAGCACTTCATTTTTTTTTTCAAGCAATATTTGATTGCATGTGTATGCTATATATTTATCTACTTATTTATTGGTGGACATTTGTTTCCACCTTTTGGTTGTTTTGAATAGACTGCTATGGGTATTTGCATACAAGTTCTTGTATGAAGATATGTTTTAGTTCTTTTGCATGTATACCTAGAACAGAATTGCTGAGTCATATGGTAATTCTATATGTAATTTTCCAAGGAACTGCCAAACTTTCCTCCATAGCATTAGCATTTTACATTATCACCAAAAGTGAAGAATTTTCATTCTTCCACCTTCTCTACACTTTGAGTCAGGATCTTGCTTTGTCAACTTGGCTGGAGTACAGTGGCATGATCATAGCTTTACTGTAGCCTCAAACTCCAGGGTTCAAGTGATTCTCCCACCTCAATTTTTCAAGTTGCTGGGACTTACAAGGTTCATGTTCTTTTGTAAACACAGCCATTCTAGTGGGCGTAGGAGTGGTATCTCACTGTGGTCTTTTCCCTAGTGACGGTAAACATCTTATGTACTTATCATACACATTTTCCAGGTCAGCCTCTGCTTCAAGAGTGTCAGCTCAATGGGTTGGCCAACCAAGCCCCAGAGACAATCAACTGGAGAGGCTGATAAGCCTAGCTCTGGAAGTGTCAGCTCTCATGGGCTGGCAAGCCAAGCCCTGAGAGTGATGCTGATTTAATGGGATGGCAAGCATAGGGCCCAGACTAGACTGAGCTTGAGAGTCTCGCCTTTTTCTAAGCAGCTCTTCTAGGATAAGTAGCTCCAACAATCCAACAACTCTTCAGATCGAGATTCTAGGTTCTTGTCTTGTGCCCAGAAAAAGATGAAAGCATAACTTATTGAGAGCACAAAAACACCCCCAGGGCAGGAGGAGACCTAAAGGGTTGGCAAGACCATTGGCCTAAACCTGGTACTTATATAGTCCTAAGACCAAGCTGATTGGCTAGCACTAACTGTGAGCTGATTGGTCAGCACTAGCTGTGCTGATTGGTCAATACTAAGGACAAATCGGCAGGAGGTAGGGGCCTAATGGTGATCTGATGAGTTGGTACTTGGCAGTAAGCTGATTGGTTGTTTTTCAACCCCAGCAGTGAATACTTAAGCTCTAGGTTGAGGGATTCATAGGAAGCTTGTTTTTCAAGGTAGGTATACCAGCCTGAGAGGCCTGTGGGGAGTTTGCTACATTGTTACCAGAAGATACACCCTGTCTGTCTGCCTACCTTTCTCTAGCTATTTCCCGTCTCACTTGTTGGACATTCTTCTATCTTCTTTGGAGAAATGTCTATTCAGAGCATTTGCCCATTTATTTTAGTTAGGTTATTTATCCTTTTATTGTTGAATTATAAGAGTTTTTTTTAGATAATCTAGGTACTAGACCCTCATCGGATATATGATTTGCAAATAGTTTCTCCCATTATGTAGATTGTCTTTTTACTTTCTTGATAGTGTCCTTTGATGAACACAGGTTTTTAATTTTTATGAAGTCTCATTTATTTGTGTTTTGTTTTATCGCTTGTATTTTTGGTACCATTTCTAAGAAACCAATGTCAAATACAAGGTAATAAAGATTTACCTCTAAGTTTTCTTCTAAACATGTTTTTAATCTCTTACATTTAGGACTTTGATTCATTTTGGGTTAACTTTTGGAAACAGCGTGAGGAACTGGTGTTTTGTTATAGTAGCTCAAGCAGATAAAGACATCTTTAATTTCTTTTAACATTATTTTGTAATTCTCAGAGTATAAAAGTTGCGTACATCTTTTTAATGCTATTTTAAATGCAGTTATTGTGTGAGTTTAAGTTTTGGATTGATCATTGCAAGTGTATAGAAATACAGTTTATATTTTGCACACATTGATCTTGTATTCTGCAACTTTGCTAAACTCATTTATTAGTTCTAATGTTTTTTAGTGGGTTTTGTAGGATTTCTATGTACAAAATTATCTCAACTGTGAATAGAGAGAATTTTACTTCTTTGTTTCCAATCTGGATGACTTTATTTATTTATTTTTCTTGCCTAATTGTCCTGTGTAGAACCTTTAGTGTAATGGTGAATGCACAACTTGTTTTGTTCCTGATCTTAGGGAGAAAACACATGATTGAAAATTCTTACAAAGCTTTTCTTCATCTCCACTCTTAAGGGTTTAACTTTCATTTAACCTCAAATGTTTTAAGGCTGTGTGGCAGGTTTTTGGTCACATCTTGATCAATATCTATAAGGTATCCTTATACTTCACTTTGGAATTTTGTACGTATTGTATTTTGCTACTTACACCCAAGTGTCCAATGTAGCATCATCGTTCATCCTGTTACAGAATGATTAATGCACGCTTTTATGAAGGGTGTTTTTTTTTTTTTGCCAAATATAGACCGTCTCAACAAGGAGGAGAGCAAAAGATGTTTTTCTTTCTTCCGATAAAACGTGTACATTTAAAGCAGTGACATTTTGATGAGAGATGAATTGTTTATCAGCAGCTGGTCATACAACTTTTGTGCACAATATTCCCTCCCTGGGGCAAAATGTATCATGATTCTCTATGTGAAGGAAATGTTTGTATTCAGCTCCTATGTAGACATATCTGGGCATGTATAGACAGTTATTAGGAAATGTAAGTAGCTTTTTTCACTGAAAAACCCAGAAGATGTCTATTTGTGTGAGTGCCATGTTTTAATAACTATTAAGATTTGAAATGCACAAAGGAATAAAAAGAATTTCAATATAAAGGAAAGCTAGTGTGTTGTGTCTTTGCTGTTACCACAGATGGGACTCTGGACTGACAACATAATTCAGCACCTTGACCACTTCTTCTTTTCAGTTTTTGAAAGATATGACATCAGAGGAGCTAACTGGGGCAATTGCTAACTCAAGTAAAGTCCAGTTTCAGCCCAGCTTGCCAGAGAGCAGTGTCCTAATCACAGGTTACAGCAATTATTCTTTGAAAGATCTGGTGACACTTCTGGGTAGGGCCAGAGGGTGTAGTGAATGCAGGATCATATAGGAAGTTTTTACTTTTATTTTCTTAATAACAAATTGGTTTACAAAGTATGGAATTTAGTAACAATACCAAAAGTATGCCTTGATATTGCCGTGGATAAAATGTATTCTTATTAGGGAAAGCAGCAATATTAAACTACCTGAGTACCAAACCCCACTGATGTATACAGTGTTTTTTTGTGGGGGAGGAGAAACTGATGGATGGTTTCATACCATGTACCTGTACATAGCAAAATGTTGGAATTGTTTGGATCTTTTGAGTATAGGGAAGAAGAAAGGTGATAAACCCATACCAGATGGTCATATTTATTTTTATGTCAAGATAAGAGAAGTGTAAAAAAATGTCTAGGATAATCTATCACTAGGGTAAGGAAAACAGCTTGAGAAAAATATACTAGACCTGACCATCTTTCTGAAATGTTGAAAATGGATACAAGAATTAATCAATGACATCTCTTGTTTTCCTTTCTCTATAAAACTTAGTTTAAAACAGCACTTAGAGAGTCTGGAACCAAACTCCTTATATTGAAGGGAAGAGGAACCAGCCCACAAGGCAATCACCAGTGCCTGTATTGTTTTTGTAGATAGGTCTGGAGCAATTCTGATTGGTCTTACCCAGTAGGTAGTCTAAACTTTTTGCCTGGCTGCCTTTAGGCATTTTTTAATAACTACTTTTTGTAGACAGATTATTGTGTCTAGGGGTTGGTCTTCTCATAAGATGTCTTGCAAGTGTTCTCTGAATCTCTCTTGCTTATAAAATCATCTCTCTGGCAAGATGAGGAAAGTTTTCTTGGATGAGTTCATGGAATGTTTGTTCAAAGGTGTTTTCTATTTCTCTTTCTGCTTCAGGGATACAATTTTGAGCACTTACTATGGGGCAGAGGAGGGGCCTCAAGGAGTCAGAGCCTACTGATAGGTCACAATGCTCATTATCTGGTGAATAGGCTACCTGAGACTCGCTCTTTGTTTCCACACAGTGTGACCTTACCATGGTTAGGTTCCCTTGTGTATCCCCTGAGTCCAAGATACAGTATAAGAGAGAAAAGAGAGGAAGAAGGAAAGAAAAAGACAGTGAAAAAAAGAAAACAGCAAAAAGAGAACAAAGAGAGAAAAAAGGGAGGAAAGAAAAAACAAACAGCAAAGCAACCAAACACATATACAAACAAAAACAACTTAATTTCAAAAAGAGAAAAAAACCCCAAAAACCAATTGATCTTTTTAAGGCGGGGCTCCCTCTTGTGGCGAGTTCTGCAACTGTGGTCTGTTACTGCAGGTTCCCTTTTTGCTGTTGAAACTTGAGATATTGGTATCTTCACTCCACCCTCCCCTGCCTGTCACTGATAGCTGGCGGGAGAGGTGGTGGGGGGCATGACTTGACTCTGTCTCCCGGACTCTCTCTCCCTCCCTTCCTCTCCCAGCATGGTCACAGCTCCCACTGCATCCAGTTCATAGCAGGGGAAGGATACCTCTGGTCTCTACCCTGCCTTCTTGATCTGTTTCACTGGTTGCTGGGGATGAGGCAGAGGCAGTTTGGCACTTACCAGTTTTCTTCTCCGATCTCCTCTGTGTCTATTGCCCAGCAGCTGCCTCAGGGTGGGGGTGGGGAGGTGGGGGTGTGGGGTGGATTGTCTGGGGCTCTGCATCTGCTGTCACCCACCAGGGTTTGTGCACTGGGGGCAATTCTCTCTGGGTTCATGTAGAGTAGCCCCAAAGCAACACAGAGATTACCCCATGGTCTTAAGACACAGCTCTGCTGTTCCATGGAGACCGCCCTGGAGCACTTCTTTGCCTTGGCTTTAGGCTAGCTGCTCATTTCCTCTACAGACGGCTGTGGCCGCACTTGTGAGTCAGCTTCCTCCCAGCAAGTATCACAGTCTCTGAATCCGAGCTGCCAGTGGCAGGACCTTGCATTCTAGCCTGGCACTGGAGTTGGTGGTAGTAAGTCCAGGTGCCAGATGGCAGTCGCCTCCTGTTGCTGCTTCTCCCGAAGAACCTTCCTTGTTTTGGAAAAATGGCACTGAGTCCTCCCCGCTGGGAAGCACCAGGGTCCAAGTGGCAGCAGTAGTGTTCAGCTGTGGGGAAAGCCCACGTCGTCAACTCTCAGTATCCTGCTAAGACACTCGTCTGCCTAGTTACACACTCCCACTCATGAGCTCTCTTGCCTTTTCACACATTGACTCATAGAGATACTCACACACTCATACTGTCTCCACCGCCATCTTCCCCTCCTCCAAAATTTTATTATAAGACTTTATGAAAGACCTTTTCCACAGTTTCCAACTTTTATTTTTCCTTATTGTAGATTTGTAGACAAGTAGAAAATCTTAGAAGATTTCTGTAATTTAAGGTTGACTCTTTTTGGAGGAAACAGCCCAAGTCAATTCCGTCTTTGGTGAGCCCAGGGATAAATCAAACTCATTTCAGAAGTAACTAAAAGTGACAGATCAGAAAAAAAGAAAAAGGTCCAGGGAAGGAAAGGAGATGAATAAATGCAGCTATGGGGTGGCTCAGAAAAGAACAAGTGACCCTATTCCCTCATGGGAAGAACCTTAATCATCACTGATGAGAGCTTGTTGTTGGCTCTGTGATTGCTGAAGAAACAATATGCATTCAATTGAGTCTCATTCTGTTTCCCTGACTGAAGTGCAGTGGCATGATCACAGCTTACCACAGCCTCAAACTCCTGGGTTCAAGTAATCCTTCTGCCTCAGCCTCCCGTGTAGGGGGAACTACAGGTGCACACTACTATGCATCGCTAATTTTTAAAAAATTTTTTGTGAAGGTGAGGTCTTACTGTTGCCTAGGCTGGTCTTGGACTCCTGGGCTCAAGCAATCCCACTGCCTCAGTCTCCCAAAGTGTTGAAATTATAGGCATGAGCCCCTGTGCCAGGCCTCTCAATATCATAATTCCAGATGAAGTAAAAAAAAAAAAAAATAGGGGTTTAAGTGATTCTATGTGCTTAAAACAAAGAGAATTATAGAAAAATTGGGTCAAAATCAGGTCCTATTTCTTCCCATCCATTTCTCCCTTAACAGGTTTCCCACCACCTCAGAACTGTTCATTCATTAATTCATAAGGTAACTCAACAGCATTTCTTGGCACTTTCTATATACAAGATGTGATTGTGCTTTGTATTAAAGATGTTACAAAGTGATGTATGTTATGATTCCTTAACTTTAGGAGTTTGCATTCAGACTGAGTAGAGGAAACTGTCATATATGAAACTTTGAGAACAATGTGAGATACTTGAGGTACTCTGTGTGAGGTAACTGTCCTGCTGGGCAGTCTGCAGGGCCTGTCTCCCCTGGTCTGACAAGAGCAATTCAGGATGTTTTTCTTACCCCCAAAACTGCCTCTCTTCTAAGGAAGAGGAAAGATACACAAAATAAAACCTTCCCTGGATCTCTCCTTAGCAGACATGGATATGACCTTGGGCCATTTGGGGAAAAGGCAGGAGCTGTCTATACTCCATTCATCTCTCATCATTCTCCTAACTGGAGTTTGGGACACAAAATTTCTTTCTCACTCCAATCTCAGGAATTTTCTATAAATGCTTTGTTCTTTCTCTCTCAACTAAGTCCTTTCTCTTGATCTTAGACATGCTCACTTTAAACTCCTTCCTTAAGAACCCTATCTTTCTACAGCTATTTTCTTGTCTCTTTCCTCCAGCTATGGTTTGGATGTTTGTCCCCTGCAAACCTCATGTTGAGATTTGATCCCCATTGTTGGAGGTGGGGTCCAGAAAGAGGTGTTTGGTTCATAGAAGTGGATTCCTCCCTTGAGAATGAGTTCTTACTCTATTATTTCTCACAAAAGCTGGTTGTTAAAAGAATAAAATGGCATTTCCCCTACCCTTGCTTTCTCCTCTTCTTGCTGTGGGATCTCTATACATTCAGGCTCCCCTTCATCTTCCCCTGTGAGTAGAAGTAGCCTAAGGACCTCATTAGATGCAGATGACTAATATTGAACTTTCCAGGCATCAGAATGTTGAGCCAAATAAGTCTTTCTTCTTCATAAATTACCCAGCCTTAGGTAATTATAGCATCAAGAAACAGACTAAGAACCTTCCCTTCACACCTAAACTTCTCAGCAGTGGTCTTCTTTCTCTACTTTGTGCTCATGTGCCATCTGGCCTGATCTCTTCAAATTTGACTTTGGTGACTATTTACTCCTTTTAAAAACACATTCTCTCTTTCCTTCTCTTTCTTAGCACCACAGTCTCTTGGTTTTCCTTCCATCTTTCTGATCCTTCCTTCTTTCCTCTCCCTTTCCCTCCCTCTCTCCTTTCCTCCTTCAACTAAGCATCCATCAGCTGACCATTGATTATAGGAGTTCTTTAAGGCTCTTATTCCCGGGCTTTCTCCTTTTAGCCATATTGTCACGCTAGGCAATCTCATCCATGCTAAAAAATTTAATCCCCACTTACATCTAGATGGTTCTTAAATTCAAAAATGGAGCCCACATCTCACAAGTGAAAATCAGACCCATGTATCAGTTTTTCTTCTTGTTGTCTTCATTTGGGTATGATTGCTATTTTTGTGAGGCTTTCACATCAATTTAGGAACAAATCAAAATCCAGGAGTCACTCTGAACATCTTCCACTCTCTATTAGAATCTTGTTAGATTTATCACCTAAATTATATAATCCATTCCCCTATGTCTCACCATGTCCACTCCTTTGTGCAAGGGGCCATCATTCTCTCCTAGACTACACTGTGACTCCTACTCCAACCTATTCCCTCATTCAGAGAAACCTTCGAAAAACAGAACCCTTCCTACTGACACATCCCACTGATTTAAAAAAAAAGGTCAGTGTCCTATGTGTTGTTGATATTAAGACTTCTATAGCCTCTTCATAAACCACGTTTCCTTTATTTCCTGTATTCTGGCCATAACTGATTGTTCCCTCCTGACACTAAACCTTTGCTCATGCTGCTTCCTCTTCTCAGAACATTTGCCCCTCAGCCTCTTGCACTAGTTAACAATTGTCCTTCAGATCCCAGGTGACATGAAGTTTTGTGTCCTGCCCTCAGATTAGTGCAAATGCCCTAATTGTTCGCTCTCATAGCCCACTATAACTCTCATTATTTCATTTTCTGCACTTGTCATTACACATTCATTTGTGAGACACTTTTATTAAAGTCATCTGCCCTCCCAGGGTGCTGAGCTCCTTGAAACTGTGTAAGATTTTGATTTCTGCCATCCCCTTGTGGTATGTGTGCATTAATATTAATTCAGAATTGAAATGGCTTTGCTCTCTCTCTCATGGTCCCCATGCTGCTCATATGGGAGCTTTAATGAAAGCATTGCACACCCTCCAGATGTTTGGTCAAGCCAGCATGGGTTGTACATACATTCTTGGAAGACATTTCAGGTTAATGAGGTGAACACTGAATGATGCCCACTGAATGGTGGGTGGGATTCCAATTGTCAGAGTGGCAGTTGAAGGGCATTAAGACAGGATGACACATAAAGAAATGTTGGAGAAGCTAGAAGAGACACTGGACAATGTACATTCTCTAAGGTGTAAAGAATCTGCATGGATTCACAAACCAGATGTGAGGCAGAGGTCAAGATGGCTAGAAAGGAGGTAGCTGAAAGAGCTGACTCTGTAAATATTGGTATTACTGAGGTGGCTCCTCTCCAAAGAATGCAAGTTGTCTGAAACAGTTGAACTCAGCTACCTCACCCTCATTAGTTGCAGACACATTTATTCCTTTTGGATTCACTCTTTAGTGTCCTTGCTTCTTTTGTATTTTTTATCCAGGCACTTTGCAGGCGTCAAGCATCAGAATGGCCCTGAATCCCGCCTCACTTGATGTGAGAGTGCCTTAGCCCATACTCCTGGCCCAGGACTCTAGATCATATACACTATACTTTCCATTGTTTTGGGCTTTCTTTATTGTCAGCTCACTGGGATCATCTGTGAGTTTGAGCACAAGACCCTTGTTTTCCTTAGTTCTCTCTCCCATGGTTCTTCCTAGTTCTCTCTCCTGTGGTTTTGGCTTCCTTGTTTGCTTTAGTGAGAAATTGTCCTCCAGTCCCTGATGCTTTCACCAGGATAACAGTGAAAAGAGTGAAGAACAAGTAGCAATCTCAATATACCTATGCTTTCAGGAGCTTGCAGTTAAATAACTTGTCATTTCCCCCTGTAAAATCTTCAGGCATGGTTCAGTCTTCAGTATTACATAGTCAAGGTCTCTGAGAAGACGCTGGAAACAGAGTCAGTTGCACTTAAATGTCTAATCAGTCAAACAGGCATGAAAGGGGAATGTCCATGAGGGAAGACAAATGAGCAGCTAAACATCAGGATCTAACACCTTTCTCAGTTTGCTCAGAGATGGGTGACTGTCTGCTCTTTAGCCCACTCCTGCACATCTGCTCTGCCGAAGATGAGGTAGAAGGCTAGGCCCAATATGTTAACACCAGCCGAAAGCAAGAAGACATTTCTCCAACCAAAGTCTGAATCCTGGAAGCAGAAAACCATAAGTTACTAATGGTCACTCAATTATTGTCCCTCTTGTTCAGAAAGACTTTGACTCTGTGTCCCACTGTTCCCTCCTCCACCTCCACTTCAGCCTGTATGGACTTACTGGTTGCTCCTGGAATATTCAGGTACATTTCTGCCATAAGATCAGTACGCTGGGCATTGCTCTGTTGAAGTGCTCCTCTGCTCAGATACCCATTTGACTTATCCTCTCACTTGCTTCTAGTCCTTGCTTACTTTTTCAGTGAGTCCTTCCTTGACGACCCAATTAAAACTTAAATTCCATCTACTTTTGTGTGCCCCTTTCTCCTCTTTTCTTAGCACTTACTGCCATTCAATATATCATGTATTTTATTAGCTTTTTTTCAGTTTCTTTCCTACAATACAGGTTTCACAAAGGAAGGGGCTTTTCCTTATTTTACTCACTGAAAGAATGCCTAGCACATGTAATGTTCAATACTTATTTGTTGAATGAATCAACAAATGACAGGAGAAACAAAGTCAGTTTGAAAATTTCCATTTTAAACGATCATTTTCTGACATGTGTGGGTCTGTCTAGAAGGTAACTAAAGCTTCAAAAAAGAGAAGGGGCTTGATTTCAGAAAGAATACATTGACTTTGTTATTCTCCATTCATTTTTCCTGACTTGGTGAAAAAGCACAGCAAAGTTAAAGAATGATATTCATGTAAATGTCATGTACATCTTTCTTAATGTAAAGTCTGTATCAATAAGATTCTTAAGAAATGCTCAAGTCATCTGGTGAATTTGTCCATTTTGACTACTTTAAATGCATCTTCTATGATGGAAAACTGTACAAATGTAAAACATAATGTGTCTGTAGGTTTCCTTTGTGAATATTCATCAGAATATTTGACCTCACCTGACTGAGGAAAAATCCAGCAACAGTGGGAGAGATGGCTCCAGCTATATGTGCAAAGACTTGCAATAGTCCTTTTAGAAAGCCAGTGTACCTGAGAGAGAGAGAGAGAGAGAGAGAGAGAGAGAGAGAGAGAGAGAAACATATCCATGCAAACAAAGAGTTAATCTCAGTCAATCTGTTACAACTCTGTGCTTATCTATGGGGATGCCTGGAATTGTGTGATCCTTGGTTAAATTTGAATAAAGTATATTGATTAATAATTAGCATAATCATATGCAAGGGTTTGATACTTCTAAGGAATAAACTGTACTAACTTGTCCACATTGTGTATACAAAAAAAATACACATTGATGGTTTGCACCTGGTTTGTAGGGCTGTTTTTTGGTCTTGTTTGTTTCTGCTATTGAGCCTGATCTTGTAGCTTTGCTTTGGGGTACATAAGTCCCCTGTTTGAATATAAAAGATCTCTTTGGAGGAGACCTTGGTGGTTCATTATCTAAAGATGAAGTATGTCCTGTTGACTGGGACAGGACTCTGGGAACTACCTTTGAAAGTCCCAGTTGACTCTGGTATTTACCTATGTCAAAAATAAATAATTTTCCTGCAATGCTGTGTCTTTTATCTTTATTAAAGCCTTATATGAACAAACCCAGTGGAGTCTTATGAGTCTTTTCAGTGATCCAACCCTGTGTAACTGTTGCATTCCTCAACAGAGATAGACTTGTATGAGTCTCCCTCAGTTGATCTATGAGCATGGCCACTGACTCCTCTTGTTTGCACTGAGAAAAGTCAAATTCATAATGATTGACCAGCTTTGGATCCCTTCCAGGAATTATTTGAATGAAGGACTGGTGCTGACATTTCCAGTGATCTATTGCACATTTCACATTTTGTCTGTGCAGTGGGACAGGCTTAGGGCTGCTGAAACTAAACTGAGCTGCTGTTTGATGAAGCAAAGGCGTCTTACCGAGGAGCAATATCGAAGAAGTTAACAAGGGCTCCAGCTTCACAGAAGCTGCTGATGGCAGAAGACAATAACAAGAAGGTCATGGTCATGCTGTGGCTGTATCTGACCCAAGGCAGTGACACAAGGATCCCAGATGGGAAGAGAACCCCTCGAATAGAATGGAAAACAGAACAAAACAGCATAAATAGAAAGCAGCCCTAAGTTTTCCACATTAATCCCTGTGTCCAGCTCGGCCCTTACCAATGGCAGTGAAGAGTTTCCTGATGGTGTTGAGTCTGAGGATTTTTCTGGAGAGCAGAAAGTCTGCCAATAGACCTCCAAGGATAATGCAGATACAGCCAACAACAAACGGCAGGGCCGACAGGATCCCACTCTGAGGACCAGAGACGAGGTGAGGTGCATGTATCCTCATCACCCCACCATGACACAGACTGAAACTTGGACAGATTGTTCACAACTGTGGATTTTGCTTATATACACATCACTTTTAATACAAACTTCATGCTAATGGAATAAGGCAATATAATTTTAGTTCCTAAGGAAAATATGTATATAGCTCAATTTTAAAAAAGAATTAATGCTCTCTTCGTATATAAAGATCATCTGGAAATAGATAATAAGAAGACCAAAATCCAGTAGAAAAATAGGCAAAATATATGAACAATTTATAGATAAAAAGAAAAATAAATGATGTCTAAACGTGTTAAAAGGTACCCAACCTCACTCATCATAAAATAAATACAAAATAAAACTATAGTGAAATAGTATTTTTCAGGAATCAAAATTGCAAAAACCTCACATTTTTTTTGACATGCTGAGTGCTGACACTGTGGGGAATCAAGTACTCACAAATATTATTCGTGCTCTATGGAGGGCAATTTGAGAATACATATAAATTTATAGTGCATTTACCCTTGATTCAGCAGTCAAATATGCAGAAATTTACTCTATCAAATAGTTGCACAAATGTATGACAAATGAACAAGGTTTGTATTGCAGCATTGCATAAGGATTGGAAACAACTCAAATATTGTTCAGTAGGGTTTTCATGTACTGATATGAAAATCTCTTCATGCCACATTAAGTGGCAGCAACCTTATGTATAAAACAGCAGGATATACAGAAGATAATGTTTTGTTTAAAAATAAGGTGAGAAAATGAGAATATACATTTATGTTTGCTTACATTATCATAAATAAACAATGGAAGAATATGTAAGAAATTTAAAGAGCTATCTATGGAGTGGGCTAGAGAACAGGGCAGATTAAGAACAGAAATGAGAGAAAGATTTTTTACTCTTCCTTTTTATATAGTTTTTAAAACGTTGAACTTTGTTATTATCAAGTAAATCTCTAAAATATTATTAAAATATTCAGTGAATAGGTAACCATACTTTATTGTATATACTCCAAACAATGAAAAGAATTTAGCTGTCACCTGGTTCAAGTGGTTCATTTTCTAGATAGATAAACCAAGGCCATCAAGATTAAGTGACTTAATGAGAAAATACACTGAGAACAATGGGAGTCCAGATCTCTTAATTTCCTAGCCTGGGAAGATCTGCTATTGGGTGACAATTTATCTTTCCTTTCATTCCTTCCTCCTTAGGCTTGGTCTGTGAGGGCAGGAAGCCCATGCAGCCCTGTACTATAGACAAATAGTTCCCAATGACCAGCCTCAGAATATCTATAATTCAGCACAGACTTCCTCTTGTCTGCTCCCCTGAGTCCACGGCTTGAGGTTCTGATTTCATTGCCTGCTTCTTCCCTCTTCCTCTTTGAGAAGATGCAGAGCCCTTCCTTCCTGGGGTTTTCTGATCTTAGGACATCCAGCCTGCCCATAGGCACACTCTCCAGACTCTGACAACTGCTAAGAAGGTCAGCTCTCAGTTGACCACTTAGCACTCTGGCCAGAGGAGCCAAGTCACCATGACACGGCTGCTTTTGAGTACAAAGAGTGAGAGGATAATGATAAATCAGTGACATTTTGAACAGTCACTAACAGGTTATGACTTCTGATATATGCTAAGCCTCGTTTAAGACATCCATCTAGCAGGAATTGAAAGGTTCTTTTAAGACGATCAGAGCATCTGTGCATTTTGTGAAAATTCAGAGAGCTGCAAATGTGTGCACTTTTCTCAATATATTATTCACACATTTTTATTTAAGTCTTATTTGGGTCTTTAAGTTCTCTTAATAATGTCTTATTTTCAGTATATGCTGTTTATGTTTATCTGTTACAATTTTTTCAAAGCATAATTTGTCATGTTAAACCTTTATTGTGTATGTGACTAGTAGAGCGTCTTATTTGCAAATATTGATTGGATTAAGTATACAATTTTCACATAGGGCTCTTAAAAATATAATATTCTGTGAATATCAAGCTAACCTAGAAGCATACCACCCTGCTCCAATAAGTAATAAACCACATTGAGATCAATCAGAATCCAAGTTAACTAGACTGAATTTCTTACATGGAGGTCCTGGCTTAATCCCCTGATTCTGTGGCCATGGGAGAGAGAAAGGATTCCATAATAAAGCGTTTAAACAGAAAATCGAAATAAGCTTTCCTTGTACTTACATCTCTGAGGTTCGCTTGAAGAACAGAGCTGATGTATGTTGGTGTGTAAGCCATGATGATGTAAAAAAGCCAGTGTTCACAGAAATAAGAGACTACAATGGCCCAAAGTGGTAAGGATTTGATCATAGCCTTAAAGGGAAGAGACCAGCTTGGCGAGCAATCCTAGAAAGAAGTACACGTCAATATCCCCTCCATCAGAAGACAAGAACCCTCTCTACTATACTCTTCACCTCTGAGATATCCATCTAGTCTGGGAAGATCTTCTATTGGGTGGATTAGGGAAATGGTATGGGATTCCCTCTATGTACCTGTTGAACCAGTGAACACATGATGTATCTCTTCTCACCGGCACTGATAAAGGGATGATTTGCAGGGTCATCATAAATGAGAGGAAACCAGAGAAGACAACAAGCACAGCCAATTCCACCTAGGGAAAGAATATCCAGTTAGCACTGGATTGAAGTTCTTCCTTCAGTTTGACTCTGCTTGAGATGATTCCTGTGGTTGACAAAATGGCTGGCCTTAATACTCCACTCCCTCATATTAGTACCCCATCATCGGTAGAGATACTTCCCACCTCTTGCCATTGACTTTGGCCGTGTAACTTGCTTTTTCCAATGGTATGGGGCAGATTCAAGCCTAGGCATTACGAAGTCTTACATATACTTTTTTAAAACTTCTCTTTTGTGTCTTAGTCACTGTCAGGAGAACATGTTCCAGCTTAATCCACTGTCTAAGGTAGATGACACACACAGAGAGCAGAGCCACATAAATGTACCACAGAACTGTGAGAATAAGTGGCTTTTGTAAGCCAGTGAGTTTTGGGAGGGTTTGCAATGCCCTATTATTTGAAGATATGACACATTGTTACAAGTTGTCGGAGGGTTTGCCCCTTTTGCTTGAAAACATCTTGAATGCTCACATACCAGTCAGCAACATGCTTTGCAAAGTTTCTTTCATTACTAAACCATTCCATATTTATCTCTTATCTTTCTCGAAGCACTTAACATTTAGCAGCAATACATTATTATGTGTGATTGATTACCCAGATATTTTCTAGACATGAATGGAAATAAACCCTCAGCAAAAAATGTTCTCTAATATATACACACTTGAGAAGCACAACATTATCAGTATTAAGTGGAAGTATGGCTTTTCTTAAAATTCCATTTTTAAAATTTAAAAAAATTTTTAAGAGTTATCTTTATTTTCAACATTTTAGAAAAGAAATTGTTCTGAGGTTCTTTGGGTTCAATTTAAAAACAAACAAAAAGTTATGATGTTCTTAATGTCATAAGGTTACACTCTTGGGTTATGGAAACGTAAATGTCATTTTTACAAGCCATCAAGATTCACAACATGATTAGCTTTGCATATAATCAACTTTAACAATATAATAAATATCCATTTTAATTAGGATTTGGTTAGCCACAGATAAGTTTCATTACAGAATCATACCCAGTACTGTCTGTCATAAAATAAAATTCTTAAATTTGAAAAGCCAAACTCACCAAATATATAGAAGACATAAGGCCATCCTATGGTCTGGCAGAGAAGACCACCGACCAGGAGAACAATGAAAGACCCCAGCAATGACCCTGAACAGAAGATGCAAGGATGTTCTGGTTAAGAAGGACAGTCTTGGGACTCTGTGTATATCCTACAAAGCTGAGCTGTGTAGTAATTAAAGGTATGAGCTTCAAGCCAAATGACCTAGGTTCAAATTCTGTGTCTTCAGTCAGTAGTTATGTAATCTCGGAAAAGTCTATTTTTGGATATGATGTTTTATGTGTGAAACGGAAATGATTATAGCTGCCTTTCAGATTGTTCTGAGGCTAAAATGAAATTAATATGTGTAAAACATAAGAATGGTTGGTGTAGTAATCATTCAGTTATGATCAAAGAAGGCAATACAGGGTAGAGATGTAGAGCAAGGACTATGAAGACAGAGTAATTGGGATGTAAGGTCTTGATTCTGTTGATAGTCCTTTGCTGAGTACTTTTGGATAAGGCATATAAGATGAGTGCAGGGTATCAGTTACCTGATCCAGCAATGGCGGTGAGTTGACTCCTTTCCAGCGGGGGAGCCCATTTGACCCAAATGGAATACTGACCTGTTAATACCATAACCTGGGGGTGGGGGGATTTCATTCTTGGATATCTGAGGTCTTTCTGGAACTTATGTTTCACTTATACTTGGAACACATCTTGGTACCTGGGCTATGCCTTGGACAATCCGAAGGACAATGAGCAAGGCCACTCCAGCATTGGTTGCCAGTGGAATGAAGAGGGTCAGGACTGAGGAAATCACCAAGCCAGCACCAACCACGTACTTAGCTCCAAATATGCCAGCCACATAACCAGTGGGGATTGGAGCCAGGAATGAACCATAATTGAGGGAGCTGAGGATGATTCCCTGGATTTCAGGACTCCAGTTGTATGTGGGGGCCTAGATAACAAGGAGACTCTTACTGTTTGTCTTTGGTTAAAGAGTTAACAGTTTTAATTGTAAAGACTTGAGAGGCACAGAATAATTTGTAGTTTTGTTTTTATTTTTACCTTTTTCCAAATCCTCCAATATACCAATTTACTTTTTACAAACTCTGAATATATGCTAAGCACATTCTTTCCCCTCACCTTACACAATGAACTGACCCATTAAAATATAAAAAAGACTGCAAAGAAAAGAAATCCTATAAAGAAGAAAGCATCATAGGCAAGGTAATAAAAAAAGTGGAAGAAAAGAAGGTAAAGCAAACGTTCATCTGTGCAGTGTATTTAGTGGTGATTTTTATCATTGTAAGGGAAGAATTTATGTCCTCTAAAAGGTAAAGCCTGGTTCCTTTAACGTAACTTGGTCCTTGGTTATACTCATAGACACTAAGTAGGAACATAACTGCCTTAGATAGTTATTGTATTCCTGCACATGGTACATGATCAATAAATAAAATGAAAAAGATGGATTTTATAATAAGATCATTTTATAATATGAATGAAACTTCATCTTACTATAAAAGAAAATTAAACTCACTCCTTTATAAGATACCCATTTAAGTCAAACCATGTGAATCAAAGAAAGATTCTAAAGTCTCATAAAACTTACCAGTGCCTTAAATTCCTTTAGAGTTTCATTCTGGTAGTCTTGGGTGTCAGTCGAGGGCCATTCTGTGGAGGCATTGGGCTGGCTGTGTGGGGTTGTGTTGTTTACCATAGCTGGAATGGCAATGCTCAAGTTCATTTGTTGGGTGTAAATTGAAAAATTACAGAGCTGAAAGATGAGGGCCAGCCCATGCCGTACTGAACAAAAACCTGACAGGAGAAAGGACACAAAAAGTCATAAACAGGATGATTTTTCTCTTACTCTTCCTATGTCTGGAAGAAAGAAGATTGGTGTCTCTCTGTGATGTAGAGATATAGGAAGAACAGACATTGCTCTGTAGGTGTGTAATGGACATATGTTTCCCTGGGAGGGGGTGGAGGAAGTAGCTCTCTCAGAAGCATTGCTCAAGCATTGATCACAACAAATGTTAGGGAATAGCTCTTCAGGTGGGGCTCTGGGATGAGCTGCTGAGAGTGAGAATGGAAAGAAATGAATTTGGAGAAAGAACTGTCTGGGAGCAGTTACTGATTAAATATGGATCATGAGAGAGAAAATTGTTGAAAATGACTTCCAGGTGCCCTGCTAGGGCAGCTGGGATAATGCGAAGTGCCTTTTGTAACCAAGGAACGTGAAGGTTAACTTTTTTGGGGTCTGGGCAGATATGAAACTTGAAAGGTAAGCAAGGTTTACATCACAGAAACATTTAAACTTCATCATACTATTGTAATCTATGGCTACACAACATTTGGCAGTGTTCCATATAAGTTCTGAGGCTGTCCCTATAGTTTAGTCTAAACAAATTAGTTTTACAACAGCGGAATGGATTCATTGACTATTCTTTTAGAGAAATTGCTGAGATAATATGTGATCACTGCCTCAAGGTATGTAGGTTCACTAGTTCCTGGCTCCTGAAAGGGAACAAATGCTCTTGGAGTGAACAGCACAGTTTCCAATTGTGCAGTGCTTGCTAAATTCCAGGAATTGACAGACCTCGTCTTTGGTTTAACTGAGAGATTTTAGTCAAACCCAGCCTATACCATGCACAATCCACAAAAAACTACATTGGAATTTTGATCAATGCCCGCTGATACATCTGATTAAATTAAGAAGGATTACCACATTTATAGTACATCCACATCCCTAGCCAAGAAGGGATGTACAAGTAAGCAAATCTTTTACTCTGTCCCAAGGTGGAATTTTATAGTTATCCTCAGTTAAGGCCAACAGAAGTTTTAAAAAATACTTTTCAAAGTTCCTCTAACTGAATTTTTTCCCCATCATTTCTTTTAGTCTTCCCCCCATCCCTTGGGTTTTGACTAAATAAGTAAATAATGACACATTATGTACAACTGATAGAAAAAAAACTTGATTATATTTACTGTTTGCAACACTTGTTTCATTCTGTTGGGCAATTTTATTAAAAGGCATTTTCAAAACAAAGTTAAATAAGAATGGTAAGAGAGGGCACTCTTGCTGTTTCTGGATTTATTGAGCATGCTTCTCATATTATACCATTAGGTATGCTGCTGGTTGCTGGTGGGACATGTACTTTAACTGTATTAAACTACCCTGTCCTTAACTTTACATATTTTTATGTGAATACATGAGTTTTATTAAATGTATTTTAATTGGAATCATAGGATTTGTTTCCAATCCTAGTTACTCTATTAAAAACTGTGTGTTCTAGGTCAAGTTACTGAGCTCTACATGACCTTCACATTTCACCTGAAAATGGGATTAATAATAGTGCTTACCGCAAAGCATTGATAACAACTGAATAAGTTCATGAAAATTCATATAATTACTATTACTGAAAACCAACAAACCTTGCACTGTTGGGATGATTTTTTATTGTTCTTAATAGGCTATTTTTAGTGAAAAAACATGATTTATTTTGTTAATATTTTTAGTTAGAATTTTATTTAGCATGCATAATGAAACTTAATTTGCAGTTTGTGAATGCAGGTGTTATTTTTGCTGTACCAGTTTGTTAAAAAACAAGAATTATAAACTCTCTATCTCAATCAGTGATCTGAAGTATTAAAGGTACATAGCTATTTCTTAATTAACTTTAAATTTTGGAACAGTTTTCGATTTATAGAATGATTGCATTTCTATATAATGAACACAAGTTTCCTCTATTATTAATATCTGAATAATATTAAGATATTAACAATAATATAACATAATAGTAACATAATTAATATTAACATCTTATGGTGCATTTGTAGCAATTATAATCCTACATTGATATATTACTATTATTAAATAAAATCCATACTTTCTTCAGAGTTTTTAGTTTTTACTTGATGCAGTTTTTCTGTTCTAGAGTCTCATTTAGATGCCACATTACTCTTAGTTGTCATGTCTCCTTGGCCTCTTCTTGGCTATGACACTTTCTCAGATGTTTCGTGTTCTTAATAACCTTAACTATTTTGAAGTGTAAAAGTCAAGTATTTTGAGTCATGTTCCTTAACTGGGATTTGTCTGATATTTTTCTTATGATTAGATTGGGATTATGTGTTTTTTAGAGGAAAACCAGAGAAGTAAAGTGACTTTCTCCTCACACCATATCAATTATTATTATTGAGAACTTGGAGCTATAAAGTTATAATTTATAATTTACTATCAACATGGCTTCTCACTCTTCATGTAGACTTTAATCTTCTGGCTTGAGGCAGTGCTTGCCAGGTTTCTCCACTGTGAAATTACTCTTTCCTTTCTTTTTTTCCTTAGAGTTTTTCATATGATTTCATACATACAAATGTACTCTGGAAGAAGGCACACACACCAGTTCATACCTATGGTCCATTTTCTTAAGGGGAGGTGACCATATAGACTATTTGGAATTTTTTTGCACAGGATGAATATACATTTCCTATTTCTTAAAAAACTCACATAATTTTTCTAGCAAAACCATCAGGACATAATTTGTTTCTTTGTTATAAAAGGGATAACTTTTTGACAATTTTCTCCATTTCTTGCATTTTTTTGGCATGTATACTTTTTCTTATTTTTCTGTATTCAAATTTACAAGCTATAAAGTTATAATTTATAATTACAAGAAATTATAATTTATATAAAATTATAATACAATAAAAGTATAATTTATTTATTATGATATAATCTTAATTTTTTTCCCTTCATCACATCTACCATCTTCTAGTTCATTATCTTTCTTTCTTCCTTGCAATTTTCATGATTATTTCAAGCCTTGGCTCCATGTCACTGCTTTGATTTTCTGTAGTGATGATTTTTCTCCTTGTCGCTGCTAACTCAATTTTAATTCTGCAGTGACCTTTTTTTTCTCTTGAATTTCCTTTCTCATCAATTTTGGAGTCTTCTTTCATATTTTTCTGTTGATCTAATTCCTACACTCTAAGCTTTATTATTATTATTATTATTATTATTATTGAGAACTTGAAGAAATTGAGGATAAAAATATTATTCAATTTATCTGAAATAAAACCAGCACAGCAGTGTGGTGTAATGGCCAACAACCAATGGTTTGAATCCAGTCACTCCCTCTTTGTGCCTGAATGACTCAAGGAGTTGCTTCATGTCTTGTTGCCTGAGTTCTGGCTGCTAAAATGAGGATGCTAGCTGTACCTTCTTTAAAGATTTGTTGTGAGGAGTCAATGAATTAGTATGGTGCCTACAATAACACTGCAGAATTTGAGAGAGACCTCAAAATTTCCAAGCCAATTTCTGCAGTCACTCATAGCTTCCTATGCTCTGTTGCAATGACCTCCCTGATGCTAAGCTGAAGATATTTAGAAAAGCTGGTTAGCCATGAGAGGAAAACGCTGGCATGTGAGCCCAAGTATGCTTGACCTAGCACATTCCTGTACTGCATGCCCTTAAGGGACTCACCATGACTATGCTCTGCCCAGCTACTAGACACTGCTCCTCCAAGCTGGAGAGCATGAGCTGAGGTTACACAGCACCCTTTTTGTTCTTCCCGCATCACTGCTTCATGCTTCAAGGATGGGAGTTTTGTCAGCTCTTGGCATTCTCTCTCAATCTCTTTAAAATTGTATTAAGTCTGTCAATGATCCATGGGGTTCATAGCTGCTGACAGGAATAATTCTCTAGTTTCAATCTAAGTAGAGGTAATTTCTCAAAGTGTTATTCTTGTTTTAGTGATTTCCATGGCCTTCGGAAAGGTGTACTATTATAAACTGGCCTTCAGTTAGTATTCTTCCCCATAGGAGGGGTATATCCTCCTCTCTGTGTGGTTATGATAGAGAGAAAGGAAGCTGTCCCTGATATTGTTTATTAACTCTCAGTTCCATTCTCATAGTCCCACGCTCTACGATCTCTATAATAACAGTGAAGCAAATACCTGGAAATTACAGTTGTCAGACCATCAGAGCAGGATTCCATTCAGATTCTGCCAATGAGGGCATTCTGACATGATTTAGAAGGCTAAACTGAATGAGAAACCACTGTGCTCCAGAGATAGCTGCAGATGGGATCAGTTATACTAGATATGGGATTTCTGTCTGTGACTTTGGGGTGTCCTCCTGAAAATTGTCTTCTTTGTGATGCACATACCAGCTGGGATCACTGGCCATGTCTCATCCTGTACTCCTGGATTTCCTGAAAGCAACTAACCTGACTTTTGCTTCTCCAGCTTTCCAAAGTTGTGAAATCTTCCAGTCCCCTGTATGAAACTTACTTCTCAGAAATACCTAGACTGGCTTCTGTTTCTCTGATTTAACCAATAATAATATAGAAACTCATGGGCCTCTAAGGGAAAGGGGGATCAGAAAATTAAAGTGGTGTCTGTCTCCATCTCAGTCTCATGAATCTTTAGTTGAGCCTGATAGAAGAAGACCACTGACTTTCTGGCAGAACTTGAAGGCCAAACTTTTTTCATTCAAGTTCTCTGGGGATCCAGGAGAAAAGCAGTTTCATTATGTGACCAGGTGACAAGATATATAACAGGGGAGAGAGTATTTCTCGACATCCCGTGGAACACCTGCATTTGGTTTCCTGAGTGTCTTGGAGGCACAGCGGTGCCTGGCAAAGACATCAGTAGCCTTTGGGGCACTGTTACCCAGAGAAAGCCTCAGCAGTGCCCTGGGGGTCTGATACAGAAGACCTGGCCATGTCCACTAAGCACGAGCAGGAGCGATGAGAGGAAAATTAATGTTGGACGCCAACTGATGAAACAATCAGTAGGGCTGATTTCTAAGCAACTATGAGAGATACTTGGAGACACAACAACAACAACAACAAAAAAAATAGTGAGACTTTGAGGAGTAGCTGGGGTTCTGCCTTATCAGGTGGTATGAGACTTTGCCACAAAAGGATGAATGTTATTAGTGTGATGCCATTTGTAGCAAAGGCTGAGGTAAAGTGGGTTACAAAGGTATTATCTGAATGTCCTATAGTTCCTGGGGTGGTCATTAGAGGTCCAAGCAGCATGCTGAGACAGATATTTTACAAAATTGTGGAATAAATCAAAGATTGTATGAGGCCCACTTTAGGAAAATTATAAACATTCCAATGACTACCAAAAAGTGGGCCGAGGACGGAACACTATGTGAATAGTAATAATAATAGTTAATATTTATATAGTATTTACTACACATGAGGTGTTGTTCTAAATATTTATTTTTTAACCAATTTAATCCTTTTGGCAATCCTATGAGGTGGCTACAGATGGGAAAACTCAGATATACAAATTGTAGATAAATTTGCCTAAGATCATACAGCCCATAAATGACAGAAACTAGATTGCAAACTCAGGCAGCCTGACTTTTCACTTGTACTCTTACCCAGTTTGCCAGTGGTAAAATTTTATACATAAGCTTTTTATATGACTAATTTTGAAAGAGAAAGACAGGATATGATAATATGGCCAGTGGTATAGTCCAGTAGGTTCTGAAATTCTTAGAGATGTATGAGACCTTCAGCCAAGACTGGAATAGTATTCACTTTAGGTCAAATGGTTGTTAATTGTATGATGAGTATTGCCATGCAAATCTCCTGATTTCTCCTATGAGGGATGAGATTAGGAAAATCTTCCTTTTATGAAGATATGCATACTTCCTAACAGGCAAACTGGCTAAATGTTGAGTAATACAAAGCATGCCATCTTGGTGAGTGCTTCGCTTTTTAAAAGCATCTGAAAAGCCTGCATCCTTAAGAGAATTGATGTATAACATAGTTATAGGTCATTCAGGGTTTAAGGTAAAATAAGTTGCTCCACAGTTTTCTTTAAGACCAATTATAGAAAAGCACAAAGTGGTAATGTAGATGAGAAGAAGGAAATGTGACTTCTATGACATGGTGAAAAGAAAAAGCTTGATCTTTTTGAGGCAGGTCTGGATTTAACATGAGTAGAGAGATCTAATGAGAAACACATTGGACTTAGAGTCAACAGAGCAACGGTTGGTTTCTATGTTTCCCACTTAGACTCTGCTCTGAAATTTTTTCTTAGTCCCTAAATAATGCCATAATACCTGCCTGTCCTGCAGTATATACCTTTAAGGTTTCATGTGAGGAATGAAATACGTACTGGTAAAAATGCCTTATTGTTATATAGTGTTCTTGGCAATTGGTTGTTGGGAGCCAGCGTTGAGGCTCGCCTGAGCTTTAGGGATCCAGGCGGGCTGCGGACCCTGAGACCACTAGGATGAGTTCAGGAGCTGATGGTCCATTTCCTTCCTTTACTGTTTGGCACGTTCCACTAGCAGGGAGAGTACGACTGGCATGGCTTACTTTAGGAGTCCATTGTTCCCGTTTCTCACAGACTGCGGTTTCGGCTTTAACTCAACACAGTTCAAACTCAGATCACATTTGGGAGCCTTTAATATGGTACAAGCTTCTTTACAAGATTTAAAAGTATACTTGTAGAATTAGTATATACATATGGAGAGCTGCTTTTAGCTTTAGATGGTATAGATGATTATGTAGAGTTACTAGAATCGGCTCCTGCACTAGACGGGAGTCCAGTGTATCGGCTCCTGCACTAGACAGGAGTCTAATCTCTTTGTTCCCCAGGAATAATCGCCGACTCCACCACACCTTCCGGGGACACTCTAAATCTCTACACGGGGGCTGGTCCCCCGCAATTGGTGATAGTAATAAGAATGATGTATACCAACAAAAGAGGAGTTAAGGTGCCATAGATTCTAGTTTTATCTACAGCTGGACTCCTGTGCATGCTTTTACCTTTCCTGGAGGATTGTTCTTGAGCCATGTTTAAGTTGCCATCAGAGGAAATATCTTCCACTGTATCCCTGATATCTGCCTTTGTAGACATTTTGATTCTCTCCTCCCAGGAACTGGCATTTACCTACTGAAATAAAATAATGCAAAATAAAATGGAGAGAGAATCTTATATGACACTCTCCCTGTTTTTTTTCCTAAGAATTGGGCGGCGGCGGGGTTGGGGGTGGGTGGGCAATATTATCTGGTGGGAAAAGCCTTAGAGTTCGTGAAACCTAATTTGTCATTCTGGCACTATCACAAACCAATTGTCTAGCCTTAGAGATGTCACAGATACCCTAGGTCTTAGTATCTTCCTCTCTAAAATGAGAGACCTTTCCTGGAGTGCCTTGATAGATTGTAAGATTCTTTCTAGTTCTGTGTTCCCATGTCTCTAAATTGATACTATTAACTGAACATTAAAAATTGACATCCTTATTTAAAATTTTATCTGGAATATTCTAGCAGAGTAAATTTCTTCAAAAACTGTCTATTATAAATACTTAGATTATTAGATAAAATATAGCAAATGTTCTTTTAAAGTCATAGTTCTGAAGATACTAAGAGCTATCTCCATGGCCATAATGAAAAGTTACAGATATAAGCTAACTCTTTGGTGACTATGCAATTGGGGTATGGAAGAGGCATCAATTTCAGGGATGTGGAGGCTTGCCATCTATGGCCCTATTGGGGTGAAGGGTAAATCCTTGGGTCCATGCCAGGAAGGGAATATAAGGCAGTTTCTAATATAGAGTCAGAAGCTTTAAAAAGGTTCTAAACTTACAGAAGCTCTATCCATTGCAACAGTAAAACTCTAATCTCTCTCTACATTGTTCTAAGTTCTGGTTTGAGAATAAAAACCTTTCCCTAAAAATGTATAACTATGTTATGAAGCACTGAAGGCTGCAGTTCACACTGTCTTCATTTTCTGAGAGCTTATCCCCAGCTGGAAACCTGACTGAAGAATCAGGCCCAAGTTGATTTGCTCAACACAGATCACATACAATTACTGTAGATGAAGCTCTACTTAATATGAGCTCAAAGTCCAAAATTATAAACACTTAAAAAAGCTATTCATCCAAAGAGTTCTCAGACTTAACACATAACAAGAATAGTCTGCTGGGAACTCCCAAAGATAGAATACCAAAGATAGAATAAAGTGATATTGTACATTATGCTTACGATAATTGAAGAACTACAATATAGACTGTACAGCATAAGAAGATACCAAAAACAAAAAGCAGATTTGAGAGACTACTTGAAGTACAAAAGAAAAGTTTAGGCATTGAAATGTGAAACTAAGTGGCTATATATAACTAATGAAAGCGAAATAGAAGAGCTATATAAATCATATAATATAAAGCTCAGTAAGATAATGGAGGATGATAGCAAGTTAAGAACCTGGAAAATGGAGTGAAGGGGTCCAACATATGTTGAACAGGACTTCTAAGGGGGAGACAATAGAGAATTGAAGAAAGGCAATACTTTAAGAAATAATAAATAGGAATTTTCTAGAATAGATGAAACACAAGATTTCTCAGATTTAGGAATCACAATGAATATTGAGCCAGGGAAATTAAATTAATTCTATACCTAGACACACCATAAGTATACTGCAGGATGCAAAAATCACAAAAATTACTTATAGATACGTAAGAAAATCACTTTTTGAAGGGGAGAAACTAATTACAATGTAAACAAAACTACGGGTGAGAGTGTGAGCTAATTCAACCTCTATGAAAAGCAGTGTGTTGATTCCTAAAAGAACTAAAAATTGACCTTCCATGCAATCTAGCAATCCCTCTTCTGGGAATATACCCAAAGGAACATTAATCATTCTACCAAAAAGACACCTGAATACGCATGTTTATTAGTCGCAATATTCACGCTAGCAAAAACATGGAAACAAACCTAGTGCCCATTGAAAATGAACTGAATAAAGAAAATGTGGTACATATATATGATGGAATATTATGCAGCCATAAAATACAACAAAAGCATGGACTTCACAACAAATTGGATGGAGTTGGAGACCATTTTATTTAGTAATTTATCACAGAAACAAAGAACTGAATACTGCATGTTCTCACTTGGAAGTGGGACCTGAGCATTAGCCACACTAGCATAAGGGAGAAATCAGCAATCACTGGGCATTGCCAAGGAAGAGGGAGGGGGCACATGTAACAACACAAAAATTACTTGGTCCCAACCAGGGGAAGTCAGGGCCAGCTGGAGGCCCAGTCTTCACCAGCATGTAGCCTACTTGTGTAGTTTATCCTTACTTGTACCCCACATTTCTATTAAAAAAAAAATTAAAAAATAAGATAAAATATTTTTTAAAAGGTCCCCAAAAGGAAATTTGGAGTTAAGAGCTCATTTCAGTGAATAGTTTACTAATAAATGAGACATAGTTAAGTACATGAAAGGAAGGTGGATTGCAGAGGACAAAGAGAAGATTAGGCTTTTATAGCAAAAGTTTTGGCTCAGGTTCCCAATCTGGTTATTTATGCAAATAAAAGAGTAAAACTTGCTTAGTTCTGATTGGTCAATACAACTGAGCTCTAATTCGTTGCCACATCTAATCACTGATTGGCCAGGGCAAAGGAACTCTGATTAGTTGGTTTCCAAACCCAAACTGATGTCTCTGTCAGATGTTCCCTTCTGTTACCTTCAAACTGAAGGTAAAGGGATTTGGGGATTAGGGGTTTCTACCTGCAGTGTATCCTGACACCAATGATAGGAAATGGTTTGGCTTAATTGTAGAAAGGGAAGTCCCATTATACTTTTACCATATCTTTCTGAGAACACAGAGTATGTGACCATTCAGTCACTAGCTAGGGCTGCCTAGTTCTGTTTTAAATTTCAGCACCTTTAGCCATAGGAAGTCCATTTTTTCTGCTAGCCAGGTGCATACTTTAACAACAAACAGCATGATACCAGACAAGGAATGACATTTAAAAAACTTCTTCAAAATAATAAAAAAGACAACTACAGGAAAATGGTAAAAATTAGGTAAATATCAGAACAATATATAAATATAGATGAAGAACAAACATAGGAAAATATGCTGTGTCTCACTATTAAGGCCATAGAAATTAATATTAATACTTACAATGATTGTTATCACCAAGTTTAGGCAAAAAAATGAGGAAATAAACTATTGTAGAAATCAAACTGCATCCTTGAACCTAGTGTAGCTGCTTCATGGTGTGCAATAGAGACTAATGGGAACAGCTATACAGAATGATATGTTTCAGGACATTATCATAACAATATTTGTAAAAGTAAAAAAAAAAAAAACCCAGAAATTAACTAATGATCATTAATATTTGTAAAATTAAAATGCACATATTTTCTGGTATATTATGCAGCCATCAGGAGAATTGGATCTACATAAAAGTATGTAAAGATTTAAAAGACATATTAGGAGAAAAAAGAAAATTGTAGAACAATATAAATAAGTCAAGCACACATAGTGATATTACATTATGCATTTTGTGTGTAAACATATGTTTATGAATGAGTAAAAATGATGAAAAAAATAACAATATTTATACAGTGATAGCTCTAATCTACATTGCCCAGAGATCTGCTTTTAAAATTAAGTTATATGTATCTGGTAATCTTGATCATCTCTGTGGCAGAGAATGGAGAAGGGAGGAATGGTCATGCAGGAATGTAAATTTGTCTTTGGTGTTTAAATGCATTATAACAATAATGTATTTGTGAATTATTACTGTGATTAAAATAATACATCTTAAGCAGCAACAAAAACTGAGACAAAACTTGTGGTCACAATCTGTGGATTATGGGAATCTTGTCCTGACTGACATCCTCAGAAATTGTGTATAGGTGTGTGTTTGTGTTTGTGTGTATGGGTGTACATGTGTAGATATGTGACTGGATATTAAAATGGGACTCTTCTGACTCCAACCTCATTGAACTTATTCTAATTTTAGAATAAAATAATTTGTTTTGCCTCCATTCCAGAATAGAGAGACCACTGTGTAGGATTTAAGAAAAGAAAGCTATTGAACCCACCTCAAGAGCACAAATAGGCTGAGAAGAAGAAGTTTGGAAAATTTCTTTAGAGAAAGTTGCTAGTATTCTTTGTCACTTACTCACCTTGACTCCATCAAAGAGGGTATGAAGGCATTGTTGCCTCACTTCAAATCAAATGATAGAAGCTGCATGCTAGGGGTTATTCAGAGAGCTTAACACATGTCCCCTAGAGGGGTGTGTTTGCGTGTATGTATGTGTGTGTGGGTGTGTGTGTGTATGTGTGTGCATGCGCGCGCTTTGTGTACATGTAAAAGGGACTGATGAATGACACAACCTTCAGAAAGTAAGGGCATGAGATAGTGACTACTGATCCAAGGCTGCAGAGCAGAGAAAAGTCCACACAGCACCGGGAGACTGTGATACCTCTCATAGCAGCAGGGAAACGATGCACAGTTGGAGACTTGCAGGTCTCTTGTGAACCAAATATGAATGACTCAGGAGAGATCTAGTTTATAGCCTTTTAAAATCCTGCCCAAGAGAACTATCTGGAGAGAATACATGACCCCAAATGAGGGAGCAGACTCCATGTTGCCCAGCAGCTGAGGGAGGTACTATGAAGATGGAAACAGTAGACACAAAACTCTCATGACATGGAAGAGACTGGTGGATGTCCACAGTGGGGTACTCGATAGGATTCAGCATTGAACATCCACCCAGCCCAGAGAGCATCAATTGCAGATCACAAGAATTCCAGACAAAACAGACATTCCCTGCCTCTTACCACATCCCTGTCTCCCTGACCACTGGCCTTGAAAGGATCAGAGGCCATGGATAGCAAGAGAGGTGAGAGGAGGAGGTGCCAGAAAAGGGGAACAAGAAACCAAACCAAAGGACTCCTTCTCACCTCAGACTGAAGCTAGTAGAGGGAAGATGCTTTACTTTTAAAGTTTGGTGTTTTGTATTTTTGTTGGACTGGGCCTATTAATTACAATATGAGATTATTCAGAGGCTGAGCATAAACAACAAACTTTTTACTATCTGAAAATGATCAGAGAAATTACGGGGCCAAGCAAAAGTAAAACAATTAAATAGTGGGGTAGTAGTTTCTGGTGAAATGAAATAATTTTCTATGGAGTACTACTTCTCTGTGGAATACTACTTCTATTAATATCAAAGAAAATATATCTGATCTTTTGATGGTATTATAATAGAAATGCTATGTAATGTTTATGCAAGTCACCACTAAAGTTGGTAAGCAAGCAACTGACAGATCATCTGCATCATTTACATTATTCAAAAACACAAATATTAGACCATGGACTCCTCCAGTCTGTATTGGAATTCAAAAACAATCTCAAAATTGAACTTAAGTTCAAACCAATATTCATTGGTAAAATAAAGTGGTTCTGGTAACTCTGAGAAGAAACTTGGTAAAATAAAGTAACTGAGCCGGGCTCGGTGGCTCAGCCTGTAATCCCGCGCCTTGGGAGGCTGAGGTGAGTGGATTGCCTGAGCCCGCGGGTTCGAGACCGCCTGGGCAGGCGAAACCTCATCTCTACAATAAATCAAAAAAATTAACTGGACGTGGTAGCGCGCACCTGTAATTCCGGCTACTCGGAAGGCTGAGGCGGAAGGATCGCCAGAGCGCAGCAGGTCGAGGCTGCGGTGGCCGGGAGTGGCTACTGCACTCCAGTCTGGGCGATCGAGTGGAACTCCAACTCAAAAAAATAAAAAATTAAAAAATTATAAATAAATAAATAAATAAATAAATAAATAAAGTAACTGAATAGTCTGCTGTAAAAATAATTTGCTTATCATTGCTGTCTTAGGGCAATTAGTTCAATGGAAAAAAATGATGTCAATCATAACAACTGACAACAAAGCTTTTAGTGTAACATTTTTTATCACAGATTATATCCACACAGACTCTTCTGCTTTTCCAATGCCTAAGAGTTCACTGACCATTTGTTTGTTTGTTCATTGATTCAGCAAGCATTTGTTGAATCAATGAATGGAATGTTCTGCTTCTACAGTGCTTTCTCCTGTGACAGAGGGACTTAGTTCTCATTAAATTGCCCCTACCCTGTACTTGTTATAACAGAAGTATTTACCAGTTTTTCTGTTAACCAGTGGTAATGGTTATGCTGGTATTGACAAGAACAGTGGAAGCAGGCAGTTGAGGGGGCTGGTAGGACAAGCAACCACAGACAGCACACCTCATGAGCATGTGCAACCACAGACAGCACACCTCATGAGCATTACATCCCAGGAGAGGCACACTGTGAAAAGAAATAAGTAAGAATGGCATTTACTCTGAAGAACAACAAAAAAAAAGAGTAGCAGTGACAGCGACTAAGTCACTGACTTCTGAAGAGAAGAACAACTTAGTCTGGTTTTACAAAAGGTTACATTTAAGCTAAAATTGGAACTATGAGAAAGAGGCAGTTCTGGGCAAGAGCAATTCAGGCAAAGGAATCAACAAGTTTGTTATGTTTTTTGAGGTAGGAACTAGTCCAACATGGAAGTGCAGAGTGAGTGAGGAGGTTAATGGTAGATGGAATGGAAATGGTGGGCAGGGACCAGACCATTTGGAATCCTATAGACCTGGTAAGGGGACTGCATTTCCTTTGATGTCTTTGTGGTACATAGCCTATAAGGGACAAGACCGGGAATCAAGAGATTTGAGGATAAGCTGTTGTCCTCACCTGGGCAAGTGTTGACAGAGCTTGGTTAGGTTGGCCATGATGAAAAAGATCATATTGGGTACTTATTTTGGAGATAAGCCACTAAGACTTGCTAATGAGATGGCTATGGGAAGGAGGGGAAGGGGAGAATCCTCAAAAACTTCTAGACCCATGGCTTGAGCAAATGAGTGAATGGTGTTGTACTCACTGGAGTTGGGGAAGTGAACGGGGAGAGAAGGTGATTCCAGAGGAAAGCAAGGGTTTGGTTTTGGACACAGGGGAGATGCCTGTTAGACCCAGAAGGGAAGATTTCCAAGTAGAATTTTTGTCTATGAGTCTATAGCTGGGAACAGAGGGCCTTGGTAGAAATGTAAATTTGGAAGTCATCAACCTTACTATTTTTCCTGAGAACAGGTAAAAGAGGAAGAACTAGCAAAGAAACTGGAGTGTTTGGTGTAACAGTTTTTCTTGCCAAGCTGTCTGTGTCTGTTCCCTTTGGATTAACATACATCTTGCCCCTCTGCTATTCCCTAGTTCACTGTAAAATGAGAATTTTCCTTAAGATGCTATACCGAGCTAGTAATAGCTCAAATGTCATCTCTATCTGATCACAGCACTGACTATCTCTTCCCTCTAACAAACAGCTTATAGTTTTTATTCACAGCTCCCAGATAATGTCCACTGTCCTAAGCTCTTCTCCCATTAACTAGTTCCTAAAGTCATGTGGAATTTCATTAGTTTTGCTTTTCTGCATATATTAGTCATTGAAAGAGTTTGGTATTTTCTGATTCATTTAATACTTTAGACCTGATGAAAATCTTTTTCTGTGAGAATTCAATATTTTTACTTATTATTTCACCATTGATTTAACCAGCGTTTTATAAAAAATTATGTATCCCACAAAAAGCCCAATATATGATTCCTGGTCTGAAGATCATCTAGTTTCAATATTTGAGTGACACTAGTCCTCAAAAATATAGTTTTAAATTGCTGACTCACTTCTTGATGGTTCAAATAATTTGGTCTCTCTCTCTCTCTTTCTCTCTCTCTCTTTCTCTCTTGCTCACTCTTGCTCTCACACTCTCGCTCTCATTCTTGCAGTCTCCCTCTCTAGCTCTGTCTAGCTATGCTTTTGGAGAATTTTATTCCATGGAGAGGCAACACCTCTCACTTTTCAGAATTATCTCAGGAAAGAGGAATTCTCTTGTCTGCTCCTATTAGCTCTATCCCCAAACAGCAAATCAAGTCATTCTCCAAAGGGAAAATAAAAACAAAAAAACCCCACTTCCATGATCCCCAAAGCAGAATATTAAGGACAAAAATTTGAAAGCTAACCTGAGAGAAGTAGAGTGCAGGATCCTCATTCCTTTCAAATAAATATTTCTCAGCTTTTGCGATTGTCTAATCCCCAGGAGGTAAATGATTACCCTAAACCTTTAGCCCTGATGTTACCAATGAGAAAATTTTATTGGCTCAGTGGTTTAATTTTTAACTTTACTTTTATTGTTCCGTTGATAAGCAGATCAAGCTATTACATCTTCCTCATGCTTCAAGGCCAGCTGAGGTCACGTACATCTCCCCTCACTCTCTGGTCAGAATCGACGCTTCTTTTTCTAACCACCTTGATACTTCACATGCCTTTTTTCCAGTCCTGCCACTTTCACATTCTGAGCTCTCTCAAAGTTATAATCTTCATGGGAATATGACTAGAACTTGTACTTTTGTGTCCATTTTCATCATCCCCCTGTTTAATAGAACTGAGATTTCCACAAAGGACTTAATACATTTTAATTAACTAGAGTGATTCTTATGGTTTTCTGATATAACTATTTGCACAAAGGCCACTGAGTTCTCTGTGAAAATAAACACTCTATAATTCTGTTCCCTTTTGTAGCAAAACATTTTAGAGTGTTCAAACATACATTCATTCTATTTCCTTGCTGATTCAATTTTCTTGTGAATCCACTAGAAACAAGATAGTCTTTTGCACAGCCATCACCAGCCTCTGTGCTGGTAAATTCAGTGGTCACCTCTCAGGTCTTATCTACCAATGCTTGAGAGAGTTTATCACTCACTCCTTCCTGATGCTTTGTTTCACTTAGTTGTCACACACCATTCAGATCTAATTTTTCTTGTGCTTTGTTGGTGGTTCTTTCCCAATATGTTTTCATCTTTTCACTGATTTCTCATGTTTGTTTACCTAGGACTCTGTCCTTGAACTTCTTTCCTGTCTAAATCCACTTTCAAGGAGACCCAAGCCAGTCCCCTTTCCTTACATGTCCCCTTTTGACTTCTTTTCTGAGCTTTGAATTTCATCCTTCATCTTTCCTTGAGTATCTATTGGGTATCTCAGTGTTAACATGGCTACAAGCAAAACTCTCAAATCGACCCCCAACCCCACTCTGTCCCAGGCTCCCCCATGCTGGTTAATGGCACCACCATTTCCCATATGAGTCTTATCAAAAACAACTTTGATTCTATGTTTTCCTTCAACATTTATTGCATCAGCATGTTCTGTCAGTTCTAACTTCAAAGATTTTCCACATATCATTTTTTATTTAACCAGTTCCTATCACAATCTATCACTGAGATAAATAAAATGATTGCTTACATGGCTCCACTGTTCTCTCTCTCTCTCTCTTTGTCTCACTCAGTCCAGTTCCATGTAGTAGGCAGATTGTATGAAATTTAAATATGATCATGTTACCTGGTGGATTAAAAGTCTTCTAAAGCCGTCCCAATGAAATTAGAATAAAATAGAACAAATTCAGTTTCTTTAAAATGCTCTAAGACCTTATAACTCTTGGGCCATGTCAAACTTATTGGCTTCTGCCCCTGCTGCTTTCAGCTCACCCTCTAAATCTCTACCAGCTCTGCCTTCTCTAAGAAGCTCATTTCCACTTCAATGCCTTTATCCTTGCAGTTTCTCCTGACAGTGATGTACAACTCCTTATGTTGATGGCAAGTGTTTTATTGATGTTTAGAAAAGTAAAATAAGGACAGATGTGGTGGCCCATGCCTATAATCCCAGCACTTTGGGAGGCCGAGGTGAGATGATTGCTTGAACATATGGTTTCGAGACCAGCCCGGGCAACTTGGTGAGACCTCAACTCTACAATAAATAAAAAAATTAGCTGGGTGTGGTGGCGTGTGCCTGTGGTTTCATCTTCTTGGAAGGCTGAAGTGAAAGGATCACCTGAGCCCAGCAAGTCAAGGTTGCAGTGGCACTGAGCATGCCACTGCACTCCAGCCTGGGCGACAGAGTGAGACTCCAACTAAAAAAAATTAAAAAATAAATTAAATAAATACAATAAATAAAAAAATGTATTTTCCAAAAGTCTTCTAATATGGTACCTGACTCTGTGTAGGCCTAGGCTAACATGTGTATTTTCATCTCAACTTTAAAAAAAAAGTTTTAAAAGTTAAAGATATTAGTAGATAAAGCTTATAGACTAAGGACATAAAGAAACAAAGTGTTTTTGCACAGCTATAGAAAGTATGTTTTAAGCTAAGTGTTATTACAAAGAAAAGTCAAAAAAATTTAAGTGTATAAAGTTTAAAAGTCACAGTAAGATATAATTAATTTATTATTGGATAAATTACTTTATTATTGAATAAATTAAGATATATTAATTTATTATTTATCATATAAAGAAATATTTATATATAGTGTAGTCTAAATGTACAGTGTTTATAAAATTTATAGTAGAACACAGTAATGTCCTAGGTTTTCACATTCACTCAACACCCACTCAGTTACTCAGAGAGCAATTTTCAGTCTTGCAAGCTCCATTAATGTTAAATGCCCTAGAAAAATGTGCCGTTAAAAAAAATATATATATATATTTATTTTTTGAGGTGGAGTCTCACTCTTGTGACCCAGGCTGGAGTGTAGTGGCCCGCTCACGGCCACCACAGCCTCAACCTGCTGGGCTTAGGTGATTCTTCTACCTTAGCCTTCCAAGTAGCTGGAACTACAGACGCATGCCACCACGCCTGTCTAAAAAATATTTTTGCTGTACATTTTTAATGTTTAGATGCTTAACCACATACTATTGTGTTAAAATCAACCAAAGTATTCAGTTCAGTAACATGCTGTAAATATTTGTAGCATAGGAACAATAGACTATGCATGCCATAAAGCTCAGCTATAGATAGTAGGCGATACCTTTGAGGTTTGTGTAAGTACACTCTGTGATGTTCACATAACAATAAAATTGCCTGGTAATGCATTTTTCAGAACACATTCCTGTTGTTAAGCATTACATGATTGTATTATAGCACATATAGAGCAAAAGCTCTGTGGGAAGAGGAAGCAGTAGAAGAATTTTGGTATGGTTATGTGGCAGGCACTATCAATTGGCTAACACAACCACATTTCCAAATTTCTGTGCCCTAGCTTGTATATACAACAACTATAGAAATAAAAACTTAATTTTTGTGGCTTCCTTGAAACAAGTGGGGCATATACATTTCTGGCCATCTATGTGGAAAAAAACAGCATGCTTATGCCTCATCTTTTTCCCCCCTCCTCTCTCTTAACTGTAGATATCAGGTCTAGAGTTATAGCAGGTATCTGATCATCATGAGACAGCAAGAATGGAGATGAAAGCCAATAAACTGATGATGGCTGTATCAGTCGGGATAAGCTAAGTTTCACTAAGATAACAAATAATCCCCAAATATTAGTTGTTTGTAATAACAAAGTTTCATATGTTGTTCACAGTTCACATCCATTGTGTTCTGGCTACAACTCCTTACCATGTTATTTTCACTCCAGGATCCAGTTTGAAGAACTGAACTTTATCTGTAACGTGGATGGTCTCATGGCAGAAGTAAAAGAAAAATCCTTGTCATTTGGGTGCTGGCTCTCAAAGGTTTTGCCTGGGTGTCACCTCCACTCAAATTTCACTGGGTAGAGTAAGTCATATGACCAAACCTGATAAAACCAAGATAGAGAAATAAGAATACCTTCCAAGGTAGAATCAGGGATTATTTTTGAACAGTAATATAAGCTATAGCTTTCCAAGCTTAAATATTTCATTAACAATCCTTTCTGCCCACAAAATATACTTACTCCCTTTCTATGAAAAGCCAACTCAAAAGTTTCATTTAATTACAATACCAGGCCTAATATTCATAATTTTATATTATTTGATTAGTCCGAATATGACTTCTCTTGCTCCAGAAGCTCATGAACTAACAATACAAGGTGTCTGCTTCCCCACATACCCAGGTACACCCAGTGTATCTTTTAGAACAGTCAGGATAATTGCAGCCAGAGACAACATGCTGTAGTTTGTAGTTCAAATCGTTCTGAAATCATGTGAGTAGATATTTTAAGGTCTTCCTACTCTGGAGTGGAGAATAATCCCTCATTGTTCTGTGGTTATGCACCCCATGGGTGGTTCCCCAGAATATCATTTTTTCATGACCCTTGGCTCCACCCTGTAGGTTATTCTTTCTTTTCCACTACCCTCTTTGGCCATATTTGAATAGTTCTTGAAGAATGAGCAGATTTCTCTGTCCACAGCTGACAATAAAATAATAATAGAATTCCTAGGTGACATTTTAACCATTGATCAGTCACAGCCTTCTTTATTCAGGTTGGTAGCTCTTTGGTACTATGTCACTTGAAATCTTACCTGGTTTCTCACATATGTGTCTACCTGTGCCAATAGTCACATCAACAGTTCTTTTTGAGATTTGATTTTTTTCTTTTTCTGATTTGGGGTATTTTGAACCTATCAGGCTTCAGGCGAAAAGCCATTCCCTTTCTTTCATTATTTTGACAACTAAATAATGAAACTAAATTTGCAGAACACTATTTTAGTCCATTCAGTGATTTTTAACATTTGGCAGATGGTCAACATCTTGATAATTGTACAAAGTTTAGAAAGGACTTTTTAAACTTAAATTATTTCAGTTGTATTTTTAACTGTTTGAAATTGAGAAGAAGTAGTAACTTTTGACTTAATGAGTCTAGAATTTTTAATTTTCTTTCATTTATTTCATTCCTGTTTCAAACGAACTAATTACTTTTTGAGATCATATCTTTTTTTTTTTTTTGGTAGTACTTTGTAAAACATTTTCAATAGTGAATCACACAATTTACATTAATTATGCCAAGAACCTCAACAAAAATAATAAGCTAAATTAGGAAAATCTATAAATTTACAAAGTATTCTAAATGCTTTATTTATGTAAATTGGGTACTAATGTGCTTCTAAACTTCAGTAACAATTTCTTTTTTGTTTCTGTTCGATTCCTAAAACCAATGTTCAAAAAATTAGTGTTTTGGTTTATTTTATTTTGTTTTCGATCTATAGTAACATCCTATACTATGCCTTGTACTAATTTCCGTGCTGGTTAGAAAAGATGAAGTTATGCTATGGTTACAAATGAAACCTTAACTTGTGGCATACAACACAATTTGATTTCCTGTCTCATGTTACTTGTCTAGCATAGGCTACCAGCAGCTTTGTTCCACATAATCTTCATGTTGAGATCAGGCTGATGGGCAGACTTGATCTGGAACATTGCCAGTGTCGTGGCAGAGAAAAGATGGAAGCTATAGACCTATAACTAGGAATTATATACCTTATTGCTGCTCAAATTGCATTGACCAAAACAAATAACATGATCCAGATAGACATTAATGTGACAAGGAGTAGAGCCTTCCTCTAAGGAACATAGCCTATATCTGTGAACAATAATATATTCTACCACAGGTGTGGAGTTGAAAAATGGAAAAATCTGAGCCCCTTTGGCTACAGTGAACCAGTGTACCAGTTTTGAAATGCCTGTAAATTGAGAAAAATAGAATTCTATTTGTTCAAGTCATTACCTATAGTTCAGAAATTAAGTAGTGTCTAGTAACTAAATTCTCTTTTACTGAGTTTTATTTTCTATGACTTCAGTTTTTAGATTTTGTTTCCCCCTTCCTGATTTTTCCATCTCTGCATGATCTTTATTGGTTTATTTGTGATTTATGTTCCTATTTTCTTCATTTTTGTAATTTCTTATTATGTTCTATTATCTGATATTTTGAGGAAGAATATCTGATCTTTTTTAGTTCTCTTGAGTCTTGTTCATAAGTTCTCATATAGATTCATATTGCTTCATGTATATAATGTAATTTCAGGTAATAAACTCATATTTAATAAGTTTTACTTCAGACATCCCTGTCGTCAATTGAAGAATTGTTTCTCCAGAGATATTTTGTGTTTGCTTCTGTTAGGTAACAAAAATCTGAGACCACTTTTGTGTTCCTGACTGTCATGGGAATGGGATTGATATTTTACTATCAAACGTGGTATTGAGGTTTGGGTTACGGTATACCTGGTCTAATAATTAAGAATATGTCATAGTTTTACTAACAATTTCTTCATTTAAAAGAAGTAGTAAATATGTACATACGCCCTTCTAGCAAATTTTGAACTTAACACATTTTTTTGATCTTTTGACTTGGTATTATAAATCACATATTGTAGATTTCCCAATGTCAGTATATCCTGGACTAGATATCTTACTCTATTATAATGGAATACCATAGACTGGGTGACTTTATCAATTTATTTCTCACAATTCTGAAATCTGGGAGGTTCAGATCAAGGCACTGCTGGATTCAGAATTGGGTAAGGGCCCACTTCCTGATTCCCAGACAACTGTCTTTTCAGTTGTATCCTCCAGTGGCAGGGAACAGAGAAAGTATGCTCTCATGTCTCTTCTTATACAGGCACTAATTTTACTGATAAAGACTCCAGCCTCATGACCTAATCATTTCCCAAAGCCCCACTTTCTAGTCCCATCACATTGGGAGTTAAAATTTTAACATATGAATTTTGGGAGAGACCCAACATTCAGTCTATAATGCTATGCCTTGGAAGGATATTTCTGGCTAGAAGATACTTATTTTTGTGTAGCTTTGGAGGTGTGGTGTTATGCTGGTTGACTTATTGATGTCATAGAGGCATATTCTCCAATTAGACAGTTGAGCTGGAGGCTGCAAGTTTATAGGCCTCTTCCATTGCTTCTATTTCATCAATGTTTAAGTCTACCTCGTATATCATTGAAATGCAAAGCTTAAAATGACATTTCCCCACCAATTCACATTAATCTGCATATTTATTCTTCTTTCTCAAAACCTATGTTGTCACAATGCCAGAACAACTGCGCTTTGCTCTCTTACCCTAGAATACCTCCACGAATGCCCTAACCAGGAAGGATGGCAGTGTTGCTGCAGGAATATGCTGGACTGGCTGCTACCTGCAGGTGGTGCTAAAATAAACCCACTTTGATGCCTGCTTCCTCTCTGCAAATATCAGCATCATGAGTTCCTCTCTTGGCTATATTTTCAGTGAATTGCTTTGGGGAGCGCCAGTCATTAGTATCAAAGATTATTTTTATTCATCTTTGACAAAGCCTCCAACAACAACCACTGGGGAGAGGAGAACCTATTCAGTAAATGGTACGGGGAAAACTGACTGACCACGTGTAGAAGAATGAAACAGGACCCTTACTTATCACCATAACAAAAATCAACTCCACATGTATCAAAGACCTAAATGTAAAACTTATTAAATATTAGTTTATAATCTGAAATTACACTATATACCTGAAGCAGTATGAATCCATATGAGAGCATATGAACAGGACTCAAGAGAACTTAAACATCCTTCTTCAAAATGTCACATAATAGAACATAATATGAAATTATAAAAATCAAGTGAACAGAAACATAAATCACGAATAAACCAATAAAGATCACGCAGAGATGGAAAAATGGGGGAAGGGGAAACAAAATCTAAAAAATGAAGTCATAGAAAATAAACATTAAGAATCTTAGAAAATGCAGGATTCACCCTTATGGAAATCAGAATAGGCAACCAGTTCCTGATCAAAACCTCAAAAGCCCATGCTATAAGAGATAAGATTGACATGTGGGAACTCATCAAACTGAAAAGCTTCTGCAAAGCAAAAGAAACCATTAAGAGAGCAGGGAGACAGTCCACAGAATGGGAAAAGATATTTACCAACCGCATATCTGACAAAGGTCTAATATGCAGGATCTGCAAGGAACCCAAAGGATGAAAACAAATAGCCCCAATAAAAAGTGGGCAAAAGACATGACAAGGCACTTCTCAAAAGAAGACATACAAACAGCCAACATACATAGGAAAAAAAGCTCAGCCTCACTAATCATCAAAGAAATGCAAATCAAAACCACATTGAGATACCACTTAACTCCGGTAAGAATGGTCATCATTAGTAAAACAAAAAACAACAGATGTTGGTGAGAGTGAGGAGAAAAGGGAATGCTTCTACACTGTTGGTGGGAATGCAAACTAGTTCAACCTCTATGGAAAACAGTGCGGTGATTCTTAAAAGAACTAGAAATTGACCTTCCATACCAACCATCTATCCCCTTTCTGGGAATATACCCTGAGGAACTTTTGTATACTCTACAAAAACTATACCTGCACATGAATGTTTAATTGTGACACTATTTACAATAGCAAAAACATGGAACCAACTGTGCTGCCCATCAAAACTGAACTGGATAAAAAAATGTGGTACATATACAAGATGGAATATTATGCAGGCATAAAGAAGAACAAAATTATGGGCTTCGCAGCAACTTGGATGGATTCAAAGTATATAATACTCAGTGATTTACCACAGAAACAAAGAACAGAGTACCACATGTTCTCACTCATAAGCGGACCCTGAACATTTACCATAATACTATAAGAAAGGGATTGGCAGTAGTGGCATACTGCTGGAGTGGGAGGTGGGGAAGCCCATAATATCAATAAAGGTACCTGATCTCAAATCAGGTGAAGTGGGGACCAAAGGGAGGCCAAAACTTTACCTCTGCGATAACCACGTGTATACCTAGTCCTCAATTGTACCCCACATCTTTAAAAGAAAAGAAAA
>CAUYQG010097317.1:0-15906 GCA_963574415.1 Tarsius wallacei
AGTTTAAATCAAAAAGCAAACAAAAGTGAGCAAAACAAACAGTCAAAACAATAAATTCAAAACTCAAAATAAGAAACCAGACTAGCTCTGGAATCTTTCCTGAATGTCTAAAGTCTCTCCAGCGCTAATCTCTAGCCTCTCCCCTTTGCTTTCATTACAGGCAGATAGATTTACTGCCAGCTCGGGTTTGTTCCCCTGGCTTGCTGCCTGAGAGGTCTGTGATGGCTGAGTTGCTTGTCTCTGATTCAGCATAGGGGAGAGGCTTTTGTCTCCTATTTAGAGACGTTACCTTAGAAACCAAGGTGGAGGTTGCTCATAGGTGGGCAGGGCAATGAAAATCTCTGCCTGAAAAATGGCCAAGGTGGGCAGCTCCTCATTCGCGGATCCTTTCTCTCCACCCATCCTTGCTCTCCGCTCGTCCGTGTCCATGGGCCATCCACTATAACAGGCTGTGGTGGCGTGTCAGGCACTGGGCATCAGTGGCACAGCTGGGTGCTGGATCTGGTGTGTCACCAGTGGCCTGGGGTGGAGGAGGGAGCTGGGAATTCCCTCTTCTGGAGCTGAGAGCTGAGAGCAGCTTATCAGTACCTTCTTAAGATATACTGTTCCCTGACACAACCATGGTGTACCACGCTGGGTGCCTCAGCCAGAGTGGGACTGGAACTCCAAAGGGCAGGTGGTGAGTGGTGATAGCAGCTTTGGGGCCCACACAGGGCACTTCAGCCAGGAGTGGAGCCGGTATCTCTGAGGGGCGGGTGCCTAGAACTTCGCTGGGTGATGGTGGCTTGCAATAGGGCTGGGCAGGGGCCCAGAAACCAGGATGGGGAGCTGAAACTCTGAGGAGCAAGCACCAGGCCACTGGGCTGGGAGCCCAGTCAAGGAGGGAGCTGGCAGCAGCTGAGTGCCGGGTGGATCAGTGTAGTCAGCAAGGGAACCCAGATCTCCACAAGGTGGTATCCAAGGCCCTCTACAGGCGGCAGCTTGGGGCCGGGTGAGACGTTGTAGCTGAGGAGAGAGCTGAGATCTCTGCGTGGCCGGGGCCCCAGGGCCACCTATGGTGGAGCAGCAGCAGCAGCCGGGGGTCCACAATAGCCAGCCTTGCGTGGGACCAAGGGTTTCCAGGCCTCGGACTAGTGTGGCTGACAGTGGGCAGGGGAGTGAGGGAAGGAAAGTAAGAGTCTTTCTGGGAACTCACTTTCGGAGAATCTCACAGTTCCACCTATGCCATCGCCATCTTACCGGAACTCTGCAACTGCAATTTGTACCTAGCCATTCCTTCTAGCTCCAAGCTCTGGATATTTTAATAAATTTTTATTTATTTCAACTACTATACATGGCTGTGACTCTACAAACCTGATCCATAAAAAAATTACTATAATCACTTTTAATACACTTAAAATGCCTGAAATAAAATGAGGTTAGAGATAGAAAAAATTTTTTTTAATTTCATTTTAGAAAAAATAAAAAGGGAAAAACAAATGTGCAGTAGTCAACAATTCATAATATACAGCACATCCTACTTGACAGGACTAATTACTCTTTCCCTGGAATTGGTCTGACCTCTCTGTCAATCTCTCTGCTGTAGGTCCTGCCATTTTAGGAGCTTATCTGTACATAAGGTCTTTGCAACCATGACTTGCACAAAATGAGCAACCTAATACCTGTTCGCTTGGAAGCCCTGGGATTGCTTCAAGACTTAAGCAAGCATGGCCTTTTCTCCATTCTCCCACTTTTGAAATCAGAAGTAATAAAAACTTAAAGCCCTTTAAAATCATAGTTTTCTACCTGTCAATTTTGTTTGAGAGGATCAAATTAATAATCAACACCAGGAATAGTGTTAGCTCATCACTTAAAAATCTAACCCCCATATTTACCTTTCTTAGCAGCATTACTGCCTAACCCTCCAAGGTTTGGCATCGTGAAATTTATTTCAGTCTCTGTAATTGAATTATAAATAAAAGACTGACATGGAATGGCCAGACTAAACTCTGGAATGTAGTCCTAATACAAGGCAACATCTTCATTACACAATTGTACTGAAATTCCTGTCAGGTTAGAGGGACACAACATGGGTACTTGATAAATGTCTGGGATGTCAGATGTTCCTGGTTCCGTAGGCTCATCGGAGGCCTCAGATCATCACCATCATCATCATTGCCACCAACATCATCTTTCTCTCTTGTCCTTCTTCCTCTTTTTTCCTTCCTGTCTTTCTATCTTCCTTTCTTCTTCCTCTTGTTCTATTACACTCATTTCCTCTTTATTTTTTTCTCCTCATGATAAAACACATACTTAGGGGATGTCCAGGATTTAATCTAAAATCACAATACGTATCAATCTTCAGGATCAGTTTTTCCTTCAGTGCCAGGAATTTAAAACAGAAACTCCAGAATCACTCAGAAAAATTGTGTTTGAATGTGACTTTTTTTTTTTTTTCACATTTCCAGGTGTATACTAGCCTGCTTAAAGTATGCTCTAAGAGTTTCCTGGATCAGTCTGCTGGGTTTACTTCATCAGAGGCATAGTTCCATAAGGCAGGGTTTGGCTAATCTTCTAGAACAGTGTTTTTGGCTGTTATTACTATTACATTTATATTCCACTCATCTGTATCTCTTATGTTTTCCATTATTTATTTTCCTCTGTTAAGGGTGTTCTTTAAAATGTCATTGTTTATTAAGAAATGCCCTAAGTTTTATTTTCTTATTTAACATAGGCCTTTGAATTTTTGAATTCATCAGTTGGAGTGAATAGGTTTCAGACAAAAAAATTAACTAGATGTGTTTAAACTCCTTGTATTGCCAAGGTAAGAGGATTGCCTGAGCCCAGGGGTTCAAGATGAGCCTGGGCAACTTGGTGAGACCTCATCTTTACAATTAAAAAAAAAAGAAAAGTAAAAAATTAGCTGGGCATGGTGGCACATGCCTTTAGTTCCAGCTACTTGGAAGTCTGAAGCAGAAGGATCACCTGAACCCAGCAAGTTAAGGCTGCAGTGGCCACAAGAGTGCCAATGCACTCCAGCATGGGCAACAGTAAGATTCCAACTCAAAAAAAAAAAAAATTCTTGTATTGTATTTAAATACCTGCTCTGGCTGCATCACATAGGCAAACGTGTTACTTAATTCTCACTAGATTTAAACAAACATTCTGGTTGAGAACAGACCTTTCCATTTCTATTCTAAGAAAATTTTAGACTTAATAAAATGCCTTCCAATTGATTGAAAATATACAAATGGTTTTATTCTTAAATACTCTGTTATTCAAAGTTATTCTGTTACTCTGTTATTCTGCAAAAGAAATAAATTATAATATTTGATAACTAATGAAAGTTTTTTTACAAAAGTTCACTTGCTGTCCAAGAGAAGATTTTATTTTATTCTTGATGTTAGAATACTACAAGGGGCCCATCCTCCAAAAAGATAATTCTTTTTTTTTTTTTTTTTGGAGGGAGGTCCCTTTCATAAGAAAACAAAGATTATGGGAGAGTAAATCATGTTTTATGATTGTTCCCCTTAACACTTTTCTCTCAAAATTTTAAACAATGCCACTTAGTACTATTATCTATGCATGTATGGTTCATCCAGAACTTTTCTTTCAAGTCTTCTAGCTTCCTCTTTCAGCCACTTTTCTCAAGAAATCCACACAAAGAAAATGATGAAAATATTACTCTTCTATTTAAATAATGCTATGTATATTTTTCAGTATCTTCCCAATACAGTTGTATAAAACTTTTGGTTAAATTAATATCTAGTGCTGATAGTATTATCTTCATAGTTGAGTCATAAATAATATTATAAATATTTGTCTGTGTGTGTGTGTGTGTGTGTGTGTGTGTGTGTTTCACCCACACTCTTTTTTTGCTACATTGGTTCCATCTTCTTGAAAATCTTCCAAAGTGTTCTGGCCTAGTACTGCAGTCAAAACTGGATGCTCCCTATCTCCCCCTTTGATTGCACTTTCTGATTTTGGATCTCATGCCTTTCTCTTTTTTGGTCAACTCTTTCATTTCAATGGGAATTTCTTAAAAAAAAAGAAAAAACTCATATGAGGTAAATACATGAACTTTTTCCTGCCAAAAATGTATTTAATATAGTTGCACATTAGATTAATAATTTGGCTAGTATAGAAATCTGGGTTGACTGTTGCACATATTTTTTGAAGGAAAATTATATTACAGTCTTTAATGTTGCTGGTGAAAAACTGGATACCATTCTGATATGTGATCCTTTGTAAAAAAGTTTTTTGTCGTTTCTAGAAACTTATAGAATTTTTATTTGTTTTTATTTTTTATTTTTATTTTTTGAATTGAAGTCTCACTCCGTTGCCCAGGCTGGAGTGCGGTGGCACTCTTCCAGCCACCGCAGCCTCAACCTGCTGGGCTCAGCGATCTTTTCTCCTCAGCCTTCCAAGTAGTTGGAACTACAGGCAAGCACTACCACGCTCGGCTAATTTTTTGATTTATTGTAGAGATGAGGTCTCGCCAAGTTGCCCAGGCGGGTCTCAAACCCACGGGCTCAGGCAATCCACTCACCTCATCCTCCCAAAGCGTGGGATTACAGGCTGAGCCATCAAGCCCGGCTTAGAATTTTTAAAATTGTGTGTAGAATACTGGGTTTTCACATCGAGGCTCTCCGTTTGTAGGATTTTATCTATTATGCTTGGTAATTAGTAACCCCTTACTTTGTAGAAATTATGTTCCAATGCTAAAAAAATTTTTAAATTACTTTGATAATTTTTACCTCAATTTTTTACATTTATTTCTCTGTGACTTCAGTTGCTTAAATTTTTTAACTTCTGAATTGATTATTTAATGTCCTTATATTTTCTATTTTCACTCATTTTCTTTTCATCTCTTTTATATGACATTTTCTCAACACTGTTTTCCACCTCTTGATTGCTATTATGTTAAGAACTATTTTTTCCTAAATGTTCTTTTTTAAAAATAGTATTGTCAGTGTTTATTATGGATGCATTTTCTTCTCACAATTTCTGAGCATATCATACTTTTTTTGAAACACTTTGTTTTCCACTTCTTACATATTTTCTGTTTCTTGCAAGTTTGTTGTTTTTATTATTTTCCTCTCTTACAAGAGAACTTCCTTAAGTGTTTGATGGTCTTTGATTATGTGTTCCTATTTAAAAGTAGCACACCAAAAAAAACCAATGTGTATGTTTATAGAACTCACTATGAATTTTACTGCAGAATTATCTAGCTAGCTGATTCCTTAGAACATCCCTGACATAGTATTTTTAAAGTTTTCTTTTTTTTTTTTCTCTTTGCTTTGCTTTTGTTTGTTGTGTTTTACTTTTTTCTTTTTGGTCTGGTTAAATTTTCCCAAGAAACTTCTAACTTCCATTCTTCTGCCTGCAGGATAAAGTTCTGGCAGTTTCTTAGAGCCTGCTAAGTAGTTACCAACTTAGTGCTTTCAAGTTTCCCACATTTTCCCTACATGCATTCCTTTTTAAGACAGTTGATGACTTAAAAAGTACGGTTATTATAATTGTAGTTACATTTTGGGAGAGAGCAATACTAAAGGCATGTGCTCAACTTACCAACTTTAAGCAGCAGGATACTCACTTGTTTCTAAGCAAGGGAGATTTACATATCAATTACCAACATTTCTATACTTCCAATAAATAGAATGAATCATCATCATACTTAATCAGATATACTAATTATTACTTTATCTTTTTAACTTTTTCAAGTCCATAATAATAACTCAGGCATACATTAAGATCTTTCATTATGCATATGTAGCAGGCTGTGTTGGATGGGCCTGAGCTGGAGATGAAAGAAAGGAGAAAAATGTCTCCTCATGCTATTTTTCAACTAATTTACATCAAGTATGGGATGGTTTCTGGTCAAAAAATAACTGGACTTTGTATTCAGAAATATACCAGGAAGGCTAACAAAAGTTAGATTGAAAGGAGAAGCAATACAATTCTAAGAAAAAAAAAACAAAACAAAACACTACAAACCACAACAAATGATATTCTTGCACATTGTTAGTAAGTGATGAAACTGACAGATATCTGAACCCATGCTGAATAGATAGTCTGTTGATATTTTTGCCATGTAAGAAAACGATTCTGTGGGTCAGGTTTAAAGGCAGCATCCTTGCCCCTTCCAATATGTTGAAACATAGTTTGAATAGCCATAATACAAGAGGAATAATCTATTGACTCTTTCTCAGAGTGACAACGCTGATGTAGACAATTTAGGAGGTTCAGAAATTGTATATGGTAATTTTCATTTGCACCAGTGGTGTCAAAGCACAGTCATATTATTGCAGAGAGGAATAATAAGCCTACTTCCCTAATTTTTGCTTAGATAGCTTCCACAGGAAAGGTGAACATGGAAGCAATCAATAGAGAAGTAGAAACACAGATCTGGTGTCAAGCAGCCCTGGGTTTGAGATAATTTTCCAAGTTGATAACTGTGTGTGAACTTAGACAAATTATATATACATTTGCTAAGACTTTTCTCACTGGTACAGTGAGGATCATATTAGTGCCTATATTGTAAACATGCTGTTAAGACTATTTCTGCTGTAGTAAATAGTAAATTTCAGTTATTGTTTTTGTTTTGCTATTATTATTGCTCAAATCAAGAATACACTGCTCAATTGGGCTCGGTGGCTCAGCCTGTAATCCCGTGCCTTGGGAGGCTGAGGTGAGTGGAATACCTGAGCCCGTGGGTTTGAGACCTGCCTGGGCAACTTGGTGAGACCTCATCTCTACAATAAATTAAAAAATTAGCCAGGTGTGGTAGCACGCACATGTAGTCCCAGCTACTTGGAAGGCTGAGGCAGAAGGATCGCTGGAGCCCAGCAGATTGAGGCTGCGGTGGCTGGAGCGGCCACTGCACTCCAGTCTGGGCGACAGAGTGAGACTCCAACTCAAAAAAATAAAATAAAATTACACTGCTCTATTGAATCAAGGGCCTTTCTTATGCAAGATTTTCTAGACATATTTTTCAAATCATTTTCAGAGCAAAACACTAACCAGCACATTAAATCTGTGCACAGAAGTCACTGCTATTCCATCTATTATGGCAAACCTACAATAGTCTGGAAAAATTCAGGTGAATGTGATGAAAAAGGACAGCCTGCTCCAATCCCTCCCTATGTGCCTGGCACCCAGATCTGGATTAAACATTCCTAGTACTGAAGGCACTTAGGAATCTGGGAGCCCCTCAAGCTAATTGTGAGAAAAATTCCTATTTAAAGTGAGTCTGTGGATTCTTTCTTTTTTTCCCTTTTTTGGTGGCGGCTTTGTAATCCTAAAACCTGTAAGACAGAACTAGCTGTTTAAAGCTAATGCCATGATTTACAAAACAGTTCAGGAGTGTCTACAAAATAAACTATGGAAAGAGGTGAATCTGTGAGAAGAGGGCTAAAGTAACAGAAAATTCTAGCAGAACTTAGAGATCAGAAGGAGCAAATGTTTTTCTGGGAATATGCCTATAATTTGGACAAAGTCTTGAAAACTAAAAAGGAATTGGTCAGCTTTTCTTGGGATATACCAGGGGTGGACAAACATCATCTGTCAAGGGACAGGTATCAAGTATTTTAGGCAATGTAGGTCAAGAAGCAAAATAAAGAATATAATGTAGGTACTTTCTAGCAAAAGTAGAACAAATTCCATAAAATTGGTATTGTTAAAATTTTAAATATAAACATAATGAAAACTGTTTTTTAAGAAAACAATATTGTAGAAGCTTGTCAGTTTGCTGAGGTCCCACTTGTCCATCTTGTCTCTTATGGCATGGACACCTGCGGTTTTTATCAGGAATTCGTTGCCAGTTTCAATTTCCATAAGGGTGTCTCCTGATTTCTAAGGTTCTTATAGTTTGAGGTTTTACATTTAAGTCTTTGATTCATTTAGAGTTGCTTTTTGTGTATAACGATAGGTAGGGGTCTTCTTTTAATCTTCGGCATGTGGCAGGATTGGCAGTAGTGGGAAACTGCTGGGCGGGTGTGGGAGCATGCCTCATCAACAAGCGTACCTGCGTAATGAACATTTGTATACCTAACCCTGAAATGTACCCCACATCTTCAAAATAAAAAATTTATAAAATAAAAGTAAAGGAAAATAATATTAGTATTTCAATAAAAAATAGAATTCTTTCTTGGAAAGGAAATAAAATGTTGCTTGATTAGGGTTCAAAGTCAGTGTTCCTTATCATCTATTTGATTGTAAATGTTTGTTTATCTTGTGAACTAAATTGTTTTTGCCCAAAGTTCTTATTTTGAAGCTTTACTCCCCAGTATGGTTGTATTTGCAGTAGGTTATAAGGAGATAACGAAGGTTGGGTGAGGTCCAAAAGGTGGGACCCTAATTCAATAAGGTTGATATCCTTATGAAAAAGAGAAAGAGACTCCATGTCTCCTACTGCCCTTTCAAGAGGAAAGTCTGTGTGAGAACACAGTGAGAGAAGCAGGTCATCTACAAGTCAGGAAGAAAGGCTTCATCAGAAATTAACTCTGAAAATATCCTGATCTCATATTTCCACATTCCATAACTGTGAGAAAATATTTTTCTTTTGTTTAAATACCCAGTCTGTGATATTTTGTTGTGGCAGCCCTCGCAGACTATTATTGATATCGGCCCAATTACTCCATAGAAGGAGTTTTTTGAATAAACACAGAAACGGACCCTACAGGTCTTAAAACTAAAAACTTGCCTTGACCTTGTCGGAGTTCCTTCTTCAGGACACTGGCCCTCAGGCAAGGGCCTGAAACTAACCAGAACATTGCAGTCAGTGAGATACAAGACACCCTACTAAACATGATGGCCTCCTTACCCCTCTCTAATTGCTGTTTTACATTCCTTCATCCACTATACAAACCTTCAATTTTAATCATTTGAGGAGATGGATTTGAGACTGATCTCCCATTCTCCGTGGCTGATATCACCCAATTAAAAGGCTTCTTCCCTGACAGTACTTGTCTAAGTGATTGGCATACTGATGTTTCGGTGACAATAAAACGGTTTCTGTAAAAAACATTTTTAACTCACTGGCTATACAAAAACTGGTGGCTAGCAGGATTTGCTGACTACTCTAAGCTACATGATCAAGAAAGAAATCATTTCTGGAAGATGTCCTTAAATGCAATCAGGCAAGTAAGTGACCCACATGGGGTTTATTTGCTCTGGAATCAGAAGCACTGAGGTCTCTAATATTTCCTCGACAAAAATCTTTTCTGGTCTGTCCAGTGTGTAGGAACTGTATTCTTTCCTCTGAACTCCGAGATTGTACTGTCTACCCTTCCCATAAAGAACTTAAACTCAGTCTTCCTTTACTCTTGCATTTTTCTTATATTACCACTGAACATTTCTGGTCATCTGAACTATCATAATCTTTTCAAAGGAAAAGTAATATTTTTAGAGGAAAAGTAATGCCTTATAAATATTGTAAATAAGCTAATCATTAAATAAATAGCTCTGAAGAGAATTTGGTCTTGGGATGTTCATATTCCTGGTGTTTTAGAGATGGCTAAGGGATTTTTAAAAATGACGTGGGTGTGCTGTGGATATGTCTCAAGTTATTTTAGCTTTAATTGTGTTTTTAAAAAAGGAACAAACACATTTAAAATATTTTAGGCTAAATAAGCACATTTAATTTTTTTTTTCTCTTACCATCTCTTAACCTAGAAAGAAGTTGAGGAAGGACAGTTGACAGGAGGTGAGGAGACCATCCCTGGAGAGAGGTTTGACCCCAGTGTCTTATTCTTTTGGTGATGTGCTATTGAAAGGAACAGTGGAAGGATGCTATGGTTTGAATGTTTGTTCCCTCCAAAACTCATGTTGAAATTTAATTGCCATTGTGATTGTATAGTACTAAGAGGTGGGTCGTTTGAGAGGTAACTAGGCCATGAGGACTCTGCCCTCATTGGTGAGATTAATGCTATTATAAAAGGGTGAGTTTGGCCCCCTTTGCATCTTTTCTCTTTTACCTTTCTCCATGTGAGGACACAGCAAGATGACTCTTGCCAGGTGCTAGTGCCTTGATCTCTCACTTTCTAGCCTTCAGAACTATGTGAAAAATAAATTTCTCTTTATTATGAATTATCCAGTCTCAGGTATTTTGTTATGGTAGCACAAAGAGAACTGAGATAGAAATCAGTGCCAGAGTAGTGGGATGTTACTGTAACAAATACCTGAAAATGTGATTGTGGGTACTGGAACTGAATAATGGATAGAGACTAGGAAAATTTGGAGGAGTAGGTTAGAAAAAGCCTAGCCTGCTGTGAATGGAGCAATAAGGGTGATTCTGCTGAAGGCTCAGAAAAAGAGAAGAGTTGTAGGAGGGTCTGAACTTCTTAAAGACTACCTGAGTGGTTGTGATCAGCACGTTGGCAGAAAAATAGATGGGAAAGGTAAGTCTGAAGAGGTCTTGGATGGAAATGAGGACAGGTATTGGACCTAGAGATAAGGCCATCCTTGCTATAAATTGGCAAAACCTTGGCTGAATTACATCCATACGCTAGGGTTTTATGGAAGACAGAATTTAAGAGTGATGAACTAGAATATATGACAGAAGAAAATGTAAGCAGCAAAGCATTCAGGCTGTTTGGTGGCTTCTCTGCACTGCATATAGTAAAATGTGAAAAGAGAGAAATTATTTTAAAATTGGATTTATAATTAAAAGGAAAGCAGAATGTAAAGATTTGGAAATTTCTCAGCCTGGCCATGTAAAGAATCAAGTTTGTTTAGAAAAAGGCAAGGACATGACTAATACACCAGTTGATAAAGAGATCATTAAGGACAGAAGCGAGCCAGATGCTATTCAGATGAAAGAAGGAACTTAAAGACATTACAGCTGTATTTCAATGTTCAACAAAAGCCTCTTCCCCCCCCCATAAATGTTCACACTGAAAACAAATTTCTTGTTCTACTGACTCTTAATGTATAGAATGTATTTGACTTAATTATGGATTATTTAGAAAACCGAGCCATTCAAATTACAGGCATAGTACTTGCTTAACATTTATATAGAACTTATAGTGTTTAACCTAGATTAAATTGTTGAAATTTTATATTTGTTTGCATGACAATAACAATTTGGTATCATAATTTTTCCACTCTGTATCTTGTTTTTATTATCTCATTTTGATTTGTTAGGAAAAAATAAACCTTTTATAAAATGCATAACTAATCATTCAGTTTATAAGTTTTTATTCAAAAATTTTTTCCCATAAACACTTAAATAAAGACATTCTAGAAGATATGCTTTTATTTGTTATAATAAGACAGTGTAGCAAAATCTGCAGGTTTCTTTTTTAACTTTAAATTTGTTCCCCTTGCTAGGTACTTTTTAACTGGCAGGAATAATAAATTTATCTGTGTGCTTTCACACTCCAGTTGTTAGCACAATAGTTGGTATTTAGTAGCTGTTCAGTAAATATTTGTTAACTGAACTGAAATGAATCAAGTTGTAAATACTTTCTGGTCACATGAGTGAAATTAGGTAATATACAAAAATTTTTTGGCTAAATTTAGGAGCTATTCTGATGCTGAAAATTGAACATTTGCCTTTCAACCAAATTTTAAAATTTGAGTTGAGATTGCTAGCCACAAATAACCTGTTTCTTTCTGAAATAGATGATGAAAATTTTTAATTCATTGCCAATTCATTTCTGGAAAAGAAATATGTGTATATAATAAATGTAGAGAAAGAAGTTTTTTAACCCATTTTGAAACTTTTAATTCCTAACAAAATATTGAATACTAAATATCGTCAGCATTTATTCACCACAATACAACAACATGAGGCACTATCTGGGATTCAAATAAATTTTTAAAATTCAAATGTTGTATTCTACAGTGGATCAAAGATCATTCTATAGACTTGACCCTACTTGGAGTAAAGCACTCCTCAAGAGTGAACTTCACAGCAACTTGGATGAATTTCGAGTCTATCATCTTCAGTGATCTATTACAAAAACAAAGAACTGAGTACCACATGTTCTCACTCATATGTGGATCCTGGGCATTTATCACAATACTACAAGAAAGAGATTGGAATAGCAGGACACTGCCGGGAGGTGGGGGGAACATATCATCAATAAGAGTAACTGATCTTAAACCAGGGGAAGTGAGGACCAACGGGAGGCCCAAACATCAACTACATATCCCACTTATGTACCTAGTCCTGACTGTAATCAACATCTTTCAAATAAAATAAAAATAAAACAAAATCCAAATCCATCTTACATCACTATAAAATATACCACATCAGCCAGGCTCGGTGGCTCAGCCTGTAATCCCGTGCCTTGGGAGGCTGAGGTGAGTGGATTGCCTGAGCCAGCGGGTTCGAGACCCACCTGGGCAACTTGGCGAGACCTCCTCTCTACAATAATCAAAAATTAGCCGGGCGTAATAGCGCACGCCTATAGTTCCAGCTACTTGGAAGGCTGAGGCGGAAGGATCTCTGGAGCCCAGCAGGTTGAGGCTGCGGTGGCCGGGAGCGGCCGCTGCACTCCAGTCTGGGCGACAGAGTGAGACTCCAACTAAAAAAAATTTATATATATACCACATCAAACAAATTTGCTCTAAGGCAGCAGTATATCATCTGAATAATTTTTCATTATAAGGTGAGAAAACCTAAGAAAGATTTTTTTCAGAATGCCTTCTGGTTGCATTTTGCCTTGGAAAACAATTTTTTTTTGGAGTGGTGTAACAAAGGTTATTATTTATCTCTTGATATTTTTTCCCTTCTAAATTAATAGGCTTTTTACTTAGGGACAAAGGTGTTTAGAATAAAGTCTTTATTTCTCAGCATCCTTTGCAATTGTGTATAGGCATTGTACTTTGAGGCCAATGGAATGTGACCAACAATGATATTTGAAAAATATGGGTACCTGCATAAGGTATAAGAACAGAAACCTGTATTGGCAGGATATCTCCATGGAATTAAAATTTTAAGGCTTTAGACAGATCAGCATTTTAGCAGCCAATCTGATTTATACCACCAGAAGAACCAATAGAATAGGGCATCCAGTACAACTCACAAACCCCTTTGAGCAGTCCTGGTATACTTTATTAACAATTGATATGTAAGTTATCTGAAATTCTTTCCATTTTAAAGAAGCTCCTTCCCAGCAATTGGAGGAACTTGCCTAAAAGTGAATAAAAGAATGATGTCCCTCTTCACAGTACTGTATATGAAATTATAGCTAAATGGTCTATTTAACAGATGAAATATTGGCATTGATGAACAATAGAATTCAAACACCACATTGAGTCAGCTGTCAAGTTGTAGTGCAAATTTGCAGAAGAAGGGACAAAACAAAATATCAAGGGATATAAAAAAACCAAAGGGTTATCATCAGTGGAAAAAAAATCTAAAGCACATGAAAATGGGCTACACTCAAAAAAGTCTATGTATTACTATGCCAAAAGACTGCTCATTAGAGCCTTATTGATAGAGTCGAATTGACAGTCTGTAGTGATCAGTTTAAGATTTGGAATCTGGAATCTGAAAGTCCTTGAAAATTCTGCCTGTACCAATATAAATGATTATTTCTGTATGGGGAGATAATTGCAGATGAGAATAATAAGTATTAGTTCAAAAATCATGTGGACCCCTGAGAAAAAATAAATAATGGCAAACACAGTTTTGTAATGTTTTTATTCTTGGTAATCCTCATTTAATTTGAACTAATAACTCAGCACAGAAAATTACTTGGATAGTTTAAAAATTTCAAATTCAAATAATTAACTAGAACTATTGAATCTTTCTAAGAATATATTTGTCTGCTTTTGGAAGTTTAACTTCTTGGGGCATAGCTTAAGATGGTGGCCGACAGGTGGGGCTGTAAGAATCTCAGTGGAGGCAAGTGACAAAAAAGACTCTCCCTGTGTGAGCAGGTGGGTGTTGGTGGGAGCGTGAAAGTCTGTCTGAGGGGTTACTGGGCTGCATGTACCTGGGTTCCCCCTCTGAGGGCAACTGCAAGCCCCCACCGCCCTGAAATTAGAGTGCAGCATGCAAGATCACAGGCAGAAACATCTGCTGCCTGCAGGAACACGCCTGAGAAAACCCTGCTGAATCGAGCTGATTCCCAGCACCTGGCACCCAGCACACACCATCACCTGTCACACCACACCCGCTAGAGTGCAAGATTTGATTATTGGAGAGATCACTGGGGGAATCTGGAGAGGAATACATGCCTGGTAAGGAGCCGCCCACCAAAGCCATTTTCCAGGCAGAGATTTGCATGACCCCTCCCCCCCAACTTGTTGCCTAAGCAGCATGGACAAACTATAGGCCCAGGCACTCCCTTACCATTGAAGTAAGAGAGAGACTGCTCCGGCTTTGCCTCACCGCTTCAGCACCTAACAAGGCACTGGAAGGGGCAGCATAGGGAGCCCAGAGATCCGATCTCTGTGAATGGCAGATCAACTACTCAGGGCTGGATCATGGTCCGGAGGAAATATCCTGAGAGCACAAACTTCAGAGGGACCTGACGAGTGCTGAGTTCCAGGCACCCCACCCCCTACCCTGATCCAGCCTGGGACAAGGGTGTGGCCAGAAAAGGACGAGGAAGAACTCCAAAGAGATCAGTGGTGAGTCCAGGATTGATCCAAACCCCCTCCTCCTCAGCAATCCTCTGAACATCAGACCCACACAACAGGGCCACAGCTGAGAAGGACAAACCCAGAGGGAGGCTGAACATCAGTTGCAATAGGAGAACCCCATTCCAGGATAGGCCTGGGTGGGCCACCTCGTGAGACTACCTGGGGAAGGGACTATCCTGTACATTCCCACCAGAAATCTCCCTGACCATATGAGAGTGGGAGGGGAGGACTGAAGCCCCACTCACCTCCACTGCCCCTCCTCCTTCCCTGCTTCATTCCCTGAGGAGAGAGTGAAAGAAGTGGCTGGGCAGGAGAGATCTGATTAGAGGAACAATTACAGAGGCTGCCACAAGAGGACAGGTTTTTTGTGTTTGTTTTTTGTTTTGTTCTGTTTTGTTTTTTAACTTTTCAATTGTTTTTAATTTTAAAAATTTTCTGTTTGTTAGTTCGTCTATTTTTAAAATATTTTTCATTTGTGCATGAATGTGTATGTGAGGTTTTGAACTGCATCCCCTCCCAGATTTTTTTTTCTTTCTCCGTTTCTTTCTTCTTTCATTTGTCACTCTCTGTTTATGTGTGTATGTGAAAGATTGAGTGTCCATCTTTTGATTTTGTTGTTGGTTTTTGCTCTTTTGTTCTTCTGGGGTTTTTTTATATTCATTTTTTTATCATTTAAGCGGTGTGTCAATATATGTGTGTGGGTTCCATCTGAATCCCCCCTTTTTTTTTCCTTTTTTTCTTTTTTCTTATTCTCTCCCCTTTGGTCTTTTTGTCTTTCTTCTCTATTCACTGTGTACTAGGCATGTGTGTGTGTGTTTAGTTCTCTTGGGGTTTTTTGTTGTGATTTGTTTTGTTTTGCTTTGTTGTTATTGCAGATTGTTTTGTAGTGTGGGTTGGTTTCTGCTTTGCATCGTCATATAGTATGGTGGTGGGGAGTGGATCTCAGGGAACACATACCACAATAAGTGAACATTTTAATCTGCAAGTAGCATCTGACTCCTAGCGCCCCATCCCCCACTTTACTTGGATTTCAAAAACTACAAGATGGCAAACCTTCCCATCCACCATCCTATTTCAAAATAGAAAAAATCCAGAGCCCAGATCAGGAAAGAATAGAGAACTGAGCAAACATCAGAAGGGAAAGCCTCTCCCACTAACACTGAATAACAGAACTAAAAATAAAAACAAGAGGTCTGTCACGAATGAGTAAAAGTCAAAAGAAGACCTCAGGCAATTTCAAGTCTACCAAAGACAAAACTCCTGAGAAATCAGATCTTGGTGCCCAAACAATGGAAGTCACCAACAACTGGTCCCAGAATACAACAG
>CAUYQG010097318.1:0-19903 GCA_963574415.1 Tarsius wallacei
AGTTCCAGCTACTTGGAAGGCTGAGGCGGAAGGATCGCCGGAGCCCAGCAGGTCGAGGCTGCGGTGGCCGGGAGCGGCCACTGCACTCCAGTCTGGGCGACAGAGTGAGACTCCAACTCAAAAAAAAATAAAAATAAAAAAAATAAAAGTATGAAAAGAATAAATATGAGAAGACGTTAATGACTGGTAAGACAAGATAAAGGAGTACAAGGGTAATCACTGCAGTATACTTTCAACTTAAAGTTTTGAGTTCTTCAAGAAACTGGGTTGCGAGAAATGAGATTAAAGATAAGTAAAGGCGCCAACAGTAAGCTGCTATAGAAACACAATAAATACTTCAGTTAAATGACACAAGAAAACAGACAAACCCAGATTACAGGACATTTTACAAGACAATTGGACTGGTCTCTTCCAAAACCCACATGTCTAGCAATTCTACTCCCAAAACAGACCCAAGAGAAATAAAAACATATGTCCACAAAAAAAAACTTGTACACAAATGTTCATAGCAGCATTATTCGTTATAACCAAAAAGTAAATGACCAATATTCCTCAACTGAGAAAAGAATAAACAAAATCTGATGTACCCATACAATGAAATATTATTCAGTCATAAAAAGGAGAGGAATGAATTCATCATAATACAGAAAGGGATTGGCAATAGTGGAAAACTGCCAGGGGAGGGAGGGGAGGACACACCTCGTCAAGGACACACCCACATAATGACCATTTGGATACCTAACCCTGAATTGTACCCTACATTTTTAAATTTAAAAAAATAATTTAAAAAATAAAATAAATAAAAGTATAGGAAATATTAAAAAATAAATAATAAATTTACTTTAAAAAGAGGAAAGGAAAAAAGTACTGATAACATACTATACAACATGAATGAACCTTGAAACCATTATGCTAAGTGACTACTAAGGGTCCAAGATTTTTGAGGGGTGGGAGATGGTGAAATAAATGTTATAAAACTGTTGTGATGGCTAAACAGATGAACAACTCTGCAAATATGCAAATCACCGAACTAAAAACTTTAAATAGAAGAATCATATGGTATGTGCATTATCTCAAAAATCAAAAATCAATATGGCCAGAGTGAGGGTATGAGGTGTGGAAAAATAAAACCAAAAGCAACGTCTGAACCTTGCTTGGGTCTTGGTTCATAGAAGCAGATATGAAAAACATTCGAACATGGACTACATGAGATAACTTTAAGGTATTAATAACAATTTTCTTAGATGGGATAATATAAGAAGGTACTTAGGAGATGCTACAGCACTTAGGGGTCAAAAGACACCATGTCTGAAATTTACTTCAACAACAATTTACTTTCAGATAGCTTAACAAAACAAGAAATACAGATAAAGCAAATCTGGCAAAAATTATTTTATACAATGAGTATGTGTTAGGCTTTGATGAATGTAGACAGCTATCCTAAAAGCATACCAAGGCCAGGTGCACTGGCTCATGCCTGTAATCTCAGCACCCTAGGAGGCTGAGGCGAGAGGACTGCTGGAGCCCAGGAGTTTGAGACCAGCTTAGGCAACATAGTAAGACCTCATCTCCACAAAAAAAATCAAAAAATAAGCCAGGCATGATGGTGCACACATGTAGTCTCAGCTACTCTGGAGGCCTGGTGGAAGAATCACCTGAGCCCAGGAGGCTAAGGCTGCAGTGAGCCGTGATCACACCACTGCACTGCACCAGCCTAGGCAACAGAGAATCTCACTCAAAAAAAAAGTAAGAAAAGAAAGAAGGCAATCAACAGAGTGAGAGAAAATATTTTTGAAAAAGCACACCAATTGATAATTATCACTAATTCACAAATTACATGCATTATATAGTTGCTAGAATACAATGATAGAGTACTTGTATTTTACATTATTTATCTTTATTCATTCTAATCAATATTCAAAAACTGGTGAAAATATACTCACACTGTACTTTTTATCTATTCTTTGATTAGTCTTCCTTAATTCACCAGATGGGGTCAGAGATGGCTTAAAATAAATAGTTCGATTTGTTGCTATGGAAACTGGCTTTGGGGTCATGAGTCTCTGAACAGGGGGATACTGAGATTCCACCTTATAGATAAACAAATCAAAGACAAGCATTTATTTTCATAGAAAGCAATGACTCATAACTAAAAATTATGTAACAATAGCTAAAGTGACCCACAGACCATGAGTGTTTCCTAGAGAAATATACAGTGGTACAAACAAATAACTAAGAGGATATATATCCATTTATTTATATACATATATACACATACACATATATAATAGTCTTTATGGATAGACTACATTTTACTTCAGACTTAACGACTTTTCACACACATGTACACGTGTGCACATACAAAATATAACTATATTCAAAACATTTCCACAAATCTAAACTGTTTCAGAGTGAATTTTAATTTTTTTAATTTTTTTTAATTTTTTTTTTTTTTTTTTTTTTTTGAGTTGGAGCCTCACTCTGTCGCCCAGACTGGAGTGCAGTGGCCACTCCCAGTCACCGCAGCCTCGACCTGCTGGGCTCCGGCGATCTTTCCGCCTCAGCCTTCCAAGTAGCTGGAACTACAGGCGCGCACTACCACGCCCAGCTAATTTTTTGATTTATTGTAGAGATGAGGTCTCGCCAAGTTGCCTGGGCGGGTCTCAAACCCGCGGGCTCCAGCAATCCACTCACCTCAGCCTCCCAAGGCGCGGGATTACAGGCTGAGCCACCGAGCCCGGCTCAGAGTGAATTTTAAGTGCATAAACTAAAATTAACTTCTGTCATGTTTTCCCAAATTACTGCTTGTATTTTTTCAGCTGCAAATAAGGTATTTTTAAATTAGCTATGAAAGCATCTTAATCCCCAAAACTGTGAGTAAATCCCTCTACAAGATGATTTTCCCCCACTATTATTTAAAAATCAAACTAAAAATCTTACAATGTAAGTCTAAACGGTCATCATTAAGACTCTCAGATTCTGAAAAGAACTGGTCTTACCATCTACGTACTTAATGTGTACTTTTGTTAATGGTCCTTTACTACCCTGAAACAGTAAAAATCCTGTTGGTGTAAGATCACTATAAAGTCAAAAGCTCCTACTTTGTCCAAAGATTGTAATACTATGAATAGAGTCCTTTCACTCAGCAGCAGCTGTGAACAACGCTGATTTCCAGGGCGAAGCCTCTGCATAGTTACTAGCTCTTCCCTAAATCCTCCTCACAAGTGTGACCCTACAACTACTCAATGAGACAGTTCATTTTGTAGACAGTTCTGATTACACCAGGGACATGAACTATGATATTTTACTCTGGCATTTTCATAGCACCCATTAATAAACTTTATTGATACTAACGCACTGGTAAAATTTTCATTGATAAGAATTTATATCATAACAATTTTTCAAATGTACTTCTAAAACAACTAATGTAAATGAGGGGTCTGAGAGTTTAAACTAATCCCATCTAAGTGGCAGATTATGGATTCTCTCTTGCCTAATTAAAAACATCTGGGTAACTCTAAAAATTGAGAAGCAATACTCTTCCAAGAAAAAATTCAATTTTAGCTTTCTTCTCTGCATCAGACTTTCAGTAAGAGTAATTATAACTTACCAGTATCTCATATATAGTCACTGCAATTAATTCATAAAATTATGATATTATTAATAATTACTTTTGAGGAATTCTGTTTTGAAATAAATGCTTTCACAACTAAGGATCCAAGAATCTGCTTTCCCTGAAGGATATGAAGAAGACTTAACCAGCTATAAATAAACTAACAAAAAAGATACCTCATCCACCCAAACCATTAAGCATTATATTTTTTCCCACAGTAACCTCCAAAGCTAATTTTAATCAAATAGAATACATTATAACAATTTCAAGATTTAAAAAAAATCTACGTTGCATTTTTTATTAGTTCTGATATCTCGGAACAATATTTTGGCTAGCTGATGAAAGATATGCCTAACTGAAATTCTACATACAAAATAATACATAATAAACTTGACATAATGTTGGTTAATGAGGAAAGTATACAAAGATTACTATGTTCAATGAGGGCTTTAGTTCACTAAACTTCAAATTACTAAACACTTCACGCTTTGTTCACTCCTATTTTTACTTATCAAAAGATAAGAGTAAGCCATAAAGACTATTAAGATTCTGAAGATGAAAATTCCAAATAACCAAAAAATATTAAAATACTAAGTGAATATCTACTACATTGTCCTGAGGCACTCAAAAGGGGCAACATTTAGCTGGGCATGGTAGCACGTGCCTGTAGTTCCAGCTACTTGGAAGGCTGAGGCGGAAGGATCACCAGAGCCCAGCAGGTCGAGGCTGTGGTGACCGGCCACTGTACTCCAGTCTGGGCGACGGAGTGAGACCCCCAACTCAAAAAAAACAAACAAACAAACAAAAAAAACAAAACAAAAGGGGCTACAATGTCCAAGTAAAAGAACCTTATTCTTCAAACATGTTCCCTAATGACTATCAGCTAAATCCAATGTGGGTACTTACAAACTTTAACTATAACAAAACTGCTGACACTTTAAATAAACACTAAAAAAAAGTCTTACCTTTGATCTTTTGGCCTGAATATCTGTGATATCTATCCCACTCCTATCGAGAGGCTGAAAAATAAAATACTATTAGAATAGGTGAGAAATTCTGAAAAATACCTTTTAAAAGGTTTAAAAGTCAACTTACAGAATTCAGAGATGAAACAACAGATGGAATTCTTTTGGCATCCTATTAATGTTGAAAAAAATAACAAAATTAGGATTGCTCACTAATTTCAAATTTTATTACACTCCTGTACTTAATAGTGATCCTTAAAATTTACCGCTAAGGGGCTTGACATCTTCTCTAAAGACTGCAATATGCGCCGAGCTGTTGAACTGGTCACACCGTAAGATTGTGCACTGAGTTGCTTAGCTTTCATCTGTCTTCTGACTGGTGCCTGTAAAGAAAATCCTATGTTATTTGTTGTAACACAAACTCTAAGGCAATCATTTCAGCCAATGAAAATATTTACAAAATTGCAAACGATGGCTCACTCCTGTAATCCCAGCACTTTTGAAGGCCAAGGCAGGAGGATTACTTGAGCTCAGGAGTTCAATACTAGCCTGGGCAACACAGTGAGACCTCGTTTCTATAAAAAATAAAAAAGATTAGCTGGGCATGGTAGCATGCACCTGTAGACCCACCTACCCAAGAGGCTGAGAAGGGAGGACTGCCTCAGCCCAGGAAGCCAAGGCTGTGGTGAGCAGTGACTGTGTTGTGTTACTGCATTCCAGCCTGGGAGACAGAGTGAGACCCAGACAAAAAAAAAGAAAAAGAAAAAGAAAAAAATATTTATAAAATAGAATAGATGTCCAAAGTGAAACAGTATTAAAGTGTTAAATTAACCATAGCTTATCTCTGGTTGGTGTCATTAAAGGTTCAATTTTTTTAAAGCCTTTATTGGAAATCCAATTCTCTTGCTTGAGAAATCATGTTTACAACCAGAATGAGACAGAATAGCATGCACCACTCTAAAGAAAGATCTGCCAGTTTTGTACATGAGGGAAATGGGATAATTGATAAAAAGTTCTAGCATGACCTTACGTTCATTACCATTGATATTTAAATCAAATAACATTAAATTAATAAACACCAAATAAAGATCATTTATCATAGGTACTAAATAATATCTCATTAAATTCCAAGATGGCTAAACAAAGACTAGATTCTACTGCAATGGAAACAAAATTTTAATACTGATGACTTCTTTCTCAAAAGTTAATCTAGCCAAGCACACAGGCTCACGCCTGTAATCGTAGCACTTTGGAAGGCTGAGGCGAGAGAATTGCCTGAGTCCAGGGTTTCGAGACCAGCCTGGGCAACTTGGTGAGACTTCGTTTCTACAATAAATAAATAAATTAGCCTGGCATGGTGGCACATGCCTGTGGTTCCAGTTACTTGGAATGTTGAGGCAGAAGGATCGCCTAAGCCCAGCAGGTAGAAGTTGCAGTGGCCATGAGTGCGCTACTGCATTCTAGCCTGGGCAACAGAGTGAGATTCTAACTCAAAAAAATATATGTATACCTTCATTACTGAACAGTGTTAATATTCTACTTTAGAAGAACCTGGTGCCCGTTGGGGGAAACTGCAAGGGGAGGGAAGATCACACCTTATCAACAAGGGTACCTGAATAATTAACACTTGTATACCTAACCCTGAATCGTACCCCACATCTTTAAAATAAAAAAGAACATGGTGCCCAATAGCGATTCCTGTCCAGGCTAGAGGCTCTGGCAAACAAGAAACATTAAAATATCCTCCAGAAAAATACAACAATGTGTCCTGTCACTGGAGTGTATTGGCCTCTCCAGGACTCAGTTCACCAGTCAATAAAATGGAACAAAACTAGAGAATCTTCAAAATGTCTCCCAGCTCTAACACTCTAGGATAGACATAGCAAATAGATTTTTTTTTTTTTTGAGCTGGAGTCTCACTCTGTCACCCAGACTGAAGTGCAGTGACCACTCCCGGCCACTGCAGCCTCAACCTGCTGGGCTCTGGCGATCCTTCTGCCTCAGTCTTCCAAGTAGCTGGAACTACAGGTGCGCGCTACCACACCCGGCTAATTTTTTATTTATTGTAGAGATGAGGTCTCGCCAAGTTGCCCAGGCGGGTCTCGAACCTGCGGGCTCAGGCAATCCATTCACCTCGGCCTCCCAAAGTGCTGAGATTACAGGCTGAGTCACCAAGCCCGGCCAGCAAATAGATTTTATCCCACATGTCAACTGTAAATATTTGGAATTCTGCATTGAGAAAGATTCTCAGAGTGTGTCAGGACTTGGTATTAAAAAATATAGGCCTCAATATTTAAGCAATAAAGGAGGATCATCCTTTGCTTACACTATTGTATGAATCACAGGCTTGCATTATTTTAACTTCCACTAACATGCTGAGCTATTTATTTTAACTATTAACAAAATTTTAAAAAGTAATACAATCCAGCTTAAGCTTTAGAAAAAGCTCCCTGTATAATTACTACATCCGATTAACACCTTCTCTTAGAAAGTATTGCCCATCATCACTCAGGAAAAAAGCCTCATAATTACTGTTAATTACACATGAAGAATTATCTAATCAGGTAATCAGGAAATCAAGTAACTACTCCAAAAACAAGACAAAATCTTCAGGTATATTCATATCTAGGTCACTCCTATGTTGTCATGGATTGTCATCTTAACAAAATTTGCCCCTCCAAAAAAGAACAAGCATATTCTCTTCGATCTTTAAAACGTCAAAATCTGTAATGTAAAGTAAAAGCTGCACAGTAACACACACACAAAAAGAAATTTTTTTGGTCCTCAAGAAAATAAGTGGGGTGTGGTGGCTCACGCCTATAATCCTAGCATGTTGGGAAGCCGAGGTGAGATGACTGACTGAACCCACAGGTTCAAGACCAGCCTGGGCAACTTGACGAGACCTCATCTCTACAATAAATCAAGAAAAAAATCAGCCAGGTATGGTGGCACATGCCTATAATTCCAGCTACTTGGAAGACTGAGGCAGAAGGATCGCCTGAGCCCAGCAGGTCAAGGCTATAGTGGCCGGGAGAGTGTTACTGCACTCCAGCCTGGGCAACAGAGTGAGACTTCAACTCAAAAACAGAAGGAAAAAAAAAAAAAAAGCCTGGCATGATGGTAAGCGACAGTGGTTCCAGCCACTTGGAAGGCTGAGGTGAGCCGGGCTTGGTGGCTCAGCCTGTAATCCCACGCCTTGGGAGGCTGAGGTGAGTGGACTGCCTGAGCCCGTGGGTTAGAGACCCGCCCGGGCAACTTGGTGAGACCTCATTACAATAAATCAAAAAAAAATTAGCTGGGTGTGGTAGCGTGCATCTGTAGTTCCAGCTACTTGGAAGGCTGAGGCGGAAGGAAGCTGGAGCCCAGCAGGTCGAGGCTGGGTGGCCGGGAGCGGCCACTGCACTCCAGTCTAGGCGACAGAGTGAGATGCCAACTCAAAAAAAAAAAAGGAAGGTTGAGACAGACATGGAAGGCTGAGGTAGAAGAATCACCTGAGCCCAAACCTGTGGCTGTGAGCATGCCACTGCACTCCAGCCTGGGCGACAGTGAGACTCCAACTCAAAAAAAAGAAAAAGGAAAACAGGACAAAGCACAGAATGATGCAATATACCTTAAATTGATATTTTAAGTTATTAATCAATTTCTAATTGTTTGCTGCTAATATATGTATATAATACAACTGATTTTGTGTATTGATCTTGTATTTTGTGGCCCTGTTAAGTTCAATTATTAGTTCTGGTAGCTTTTTTTTCCTTGGGATTTTCTACAAAGATAAACATGCTGTATGCATATAAATAGAAATAATTTCATTTCTAATCATATGCCTTATATTTCTTTTCCGTGCCTGTTGCACTGGCTAAAACCTGCAGTAGGATGTTAAACAGCAGCAGTGACAGCAGACATCCCTGCTCTCTTCATGATCCCAGAGGGACAGTACTGTCTTTCACCATTGAGTATGATGCTTGAGGACAATTTTTTTTGTAGATGTGCTTTATCATGTTGAAGAGGTTCTACCCTATTCCTAGGTTTGCTGAAAATTTTTATCATGAATGGAACGTTGGATTTTGTCAGATGTTTTCTACATCTACGGAGATGTTGATGAGGATTTTACTCTTTGGTCTGTTTACATGGTAGATTCCATTAATTTTCCTTTTTTTTTTCCACTTTTAAGTGTTTTATTTTAAAATTGTGGGGTACAATTCAGGGTTAGGTATACAAATATTCATTGTGCAGGTACCCTTGTTGATGAGATGTGCCCTCCGCTCCCCCAGGCAGGCTCCCAATACTGCCAATTCCACCTCCCCGCACCCTCCAGACCTCCATTAACTTTCAAATGTTTAGCCAACTTTGCATTCCCAGGATAAACCATTTGATCATGATATAGATTCCTCTTTAAACATGTCTGATTACATTTACAAACATTCTGCTGAAGAGGTGTCTGTATAATTCATGAAGAATATTGGTCTATAGCTTTCTTGTAATTTCTGTCTGATTTTGGTATCAGCATAATGTTGACCTCATAAAATGTACTGGGAAGTGTTCTCTCCTCTTCTATTACATGTAAAAGTTTGTATAGAACTGGTACTATTTATTTTTTAAATGTTTGGTAGAATTCCCCAGAGAAGCTATCTGAACCTGAAGGTTTCCTTGTTGAAAGGTATTTTTAACTAAAAATTCAATTTATTGAATAGATTAAAATATTCAGGCTATTTATTTATTCTTGATTAATACCAAATAACATGAAAGTCTTAGGTATAAGTCTAACAAAATATGTTCAAGATCTGTATGCTAAAGACTACAAAATATGGATTAAAAAAATTGTTTTAAAAACCACCCAGGCCAGGCGCAGTGGCTCAAGCCTGTAATTCCAGCACTTTGGAAGGCAGAGGCAAGAAGATTACCTGAGTCCAGGGGTTCAAGACCAACCTGGATAACTTGGTGAGACCTCGTCTCCACAATCAATCAAAAAATAAGCCGGGCATGGTAGCACACCTATAGTTCCAACTATTGGAAGGCTGAGGCACAAGGATCACCTGAGCCCAGCAGGTCAAGGTTGCAGTGGCCACGAGTGTGCCACTGCACTCCAGCCTAGGCAACAGAGTAAGACTCCGACTCAAAAAAATCCCACCTAAATGGGGAGATATACCACATTCATAGATTGGAAGACTCAATTTTGTTTAGACGTCTATTCTCCATAAATTAGTCTTTAGACTCAAATGCAGCAGCAATCAAAATTATAGCATACTATAGAAATAAAAAACCTGATTCTACACTTTTATAGAAAAGCAAAGGACCCAGAAAAGCCAAAATAAGTTTAAAATATAAGAACAAAGTTGGAGAATTTACATTACCTAATTTTAAGACCTACTATAAATAAAGCTACAGCAATCAAGACAGTAAGTGTTGGCAAAAGGAAAGACACACAGATCAATGGCAAAGAACAGAAAGTCCAGAAAGAGAGTCATGTCAATTGATTTTCAACAAAGGTGCAAAGGTAATTCAATGAAAAAAGGATAGTCTTTTTTAACAAATGGTATTAAAACTAGACACACACATTAAAAAACAAGAACCTTGACCAATACCTCATACCAAAGATAAAGACTAACTCAAAATGAATCACAGACCTAAAACAAAATATGAAACTTCTAGAAAAAAAAACAGGAGAAAATCTCTGTGACACTGGGTAAAATGTCTTAACAAAGCATGAAGCCATTAAAAAAAAAAATACAGGATCAGGCACGGTGGCTCACACCTGTAATCCCAGCACTTTGGGAGGCAGAGATGAGAGGATTACTTAAGCACAAGGGTTCAAGACCAGCCTGGGCAACATGGCAAGACCTCAACTCTACAATAAATCAAAAAATTAGGTAGGTGTGGTGGCGCATGCCTGTAGTTCCAGCTACTTGGAAGGCTAAAACGAAAGGATCACCTGAGCCCAGCATGTTGAGGCTGTGGCCAAGAGTGTGCCACTACACTCCAGCCTGGGTAACAGAGTAAGACTCCGACTCAAAAAAAAAAAACAAAAGATGTCATTAAAAGTAAAAACTTCTGCGAGCTCGGTGGCTCAGCCTGTAATCCCAGTGCTCTGGAAGGCTGAGGTGAGTGGATTGCCTGAGCCCGCGGGTTCGAGACCCGCCTGGGCAACTTGGCGAGACCTCATCTCTACAATAAAATCAAAAAAATTAGCCGGGCATGGTAGCGTGCGCCTGTAATTCTGGCTACTCGGAAGGCTGAGGCAGAAGGATCGCCGGAGCCCAGCAGGTCGAGGCTGCGGTAGCCGGGAGCGGCCACTGCACTTCAGTCTGGGCAACAGCGTGAGATTCCAACTCAAAAAAAAAAAAAAAAAAAAACTTCTCTTCAAAAGCCACTGTTAAGATAAGCCAGAGAATGGGAGAGAATGTTTGCAAAATACATCTGATAAAAAAAACTTGTACCGTGAAAAATAAATTCTCAAAACTCACTAACAAGAGAACAACCAAATTTTTAAATGGGCAAAAGATCAGAACAGACACATCACCAAAGAAGACAAACTGATGGCAAATTAGCATATGAAAAAATGCTCAGCATCCTTAGTCATGAGAAGTACAAATTAAAACCACAAGTTGAAGTTGCCACTACATACCTACTAGAATGGCTAAGAACAAAAACAAACAAACTTGAAAACACTAAGTGCTTGCAAGGATGCAGAGCAACTGGATCTCTCCTACTTTACTGGTGAGAATGAAAACTGATATCAGCCATTCCAGAAAACAGGTTGGCAGTTTATTATATGCTTATCCATATGACTCAGCAATCCAATTCATTGGTATTTACTCAAAAGAGATAAAAATGAATTTTCACAAAAAATGTTCATAGCAGCTTTATTCATAACTGCCAAAAACTGGAAATAATCCAGTGTCTTTTCACTGGTGAATGATAAGCAAACTGTATTATAATCATACTCAACAATAAAAAGGAACGAACTACTGATATATGCCAAAACAGATAGATCTAAAATGCATTATGTTAAATGAATAAGCCAGACTCAAAAGGCTACACACTATATGCCTAAATTTATATGGCATTCTGGAAAAGCTATAGAGAAAAATAAGTGGTTGCCAGAGGTGAAAGTGGGAGGAAGGGTTGACTAGGCACAAGGTAACATCTTGGGGTAATGAAAATGCCTGCTCAATATTTTGATGCAGAAGTAGTTATACACACAACTATGTGTCATTAAAATTCAAATATTATAATAAGTGTAAGTTTTACTATGTGTAATGTACACCACAATTAGAAAAAAAGAATCATCACACTTCCTAAGATACACATACAAATCTAATACACAAAATATTCACTTAGATGTGAAATAATGTTCATATACCCTAAGTGAGGAAAAAAAATCCACAGCTCTGTCCTTTTCCCAAAGAATAATTAAATCAACTCTATTTTTTGAGTGCCAAGTAACTTTAGTGTTCAGTAATGAAAGAAAAAGATTATCAACCCTTCTATTCAAACTACCTGATAAGGTGTATTTCGTAGTTTAGACTGTCTTACAGCAGCTGCTGCCCCACCATATGTTGTTTTTCCAGGATAAAACGGAGAATCTCCAAGCTGACCGGTTTTAAGGACTGAAGAATTCCCAAGTGACTGCACAGAAACACACAATGATAAATTATGAGCAATAAACACTCAAAACTAATGTGATTAAATCCAACCCAAGTAGTACTCACAGGGGAAAGAGTTCCAAAGGCAGATAAGTTGAATGCTGGTTTTTTTGAGCTGGTGGCAGTGTGCTGTGAGAGGGAATGAGAACGTTCAGCTTCTGGGGACCAGAGAGGTGGCAATGATGTGTTCTTTGAAACAGCTATATCTGAAATAAAAATATGTAATGCATAGCATTAATGCCAATTACAAGATCCTAGAGTTTTATAAACAAAAAACAAACATTACAATGAAGTAAAAAAATAATTCATCCCACAAAATTTATTATTACAGTCAGGCGTGGTGGCTCATGCCTATAATCCCAGCACTTTGGGAGGTCAAGGTGAGAGGACTGCCTGAGCCCATGGGTTCAAAACCAACCTGGGCAACCTGGCAAGACTTCATCTCTGAAATAAATCAAGAAAAATTAGCCAGGCATGATGGTGCATGCCTGTAGTTCCAACTACTTAAAGGCTGAGGCAGAAGGATCGCCTGAGCCCAGCAGGTTGAGGCTGCGGTGGCTGTGAGCATGCCACTACACTCCAGCCTGGGCGACAGTGAGACTACAATTCAAAAAAAAAATCATTTTTACTACCAAAATTATATACCACACCAAGTGCCAAGAATACCTTTATCAGAAGCTCTTGAAGAAAAACCACTGGTAGTTGAGATGTTATCATCATCATGCTGAGAGGTAGAATCTTTAATTTCTTTTACGAGGGAAAATCCTGAACTGCCAATTGGGAATCCCGAGGATGTGGAAGGCTGACAGTGTAATGCAGGGGATTCCAACATGGAAAAATTCAGATGGCTCCGATGAAGAGAAGGCCTTGTTAATACATCTGGGTAATTTGAAGCAGTACTAGTTGTTGAAGGTTCTTAAAAGAAAAGCATTAATATTATAACTATACAACTTAGAAAGAATACACAATATTGAAACCAGGAGTTCAAGACGAGCCTAGGCAACATAGCCAGACCTCATCTCTACAAAAAAAATACAAAAATAACCCAGGCATGGTGACACATGCCTATAGTACCAGTTACTCAAGAGTCTGAGGAGAAAGGATCGTCTGAGCCTAGGAGGTCGAGGCTGCAGTGAGCCGTTGATCGTACCACTATACTCCAGCTTGGGTGGGCCGGAACTGAAGCATGAGACTTCAATTCAACAACAACAAAAAAACTACAGTATATACAATATAGGTTCGATTCAAACCATTAAGGTCTCCTATGATAAGCACAAATTTAAGATACTAAAACAAAGTTTCAACCAACTAAAATTAATTTACTTAACCTAGTGTCAAAATATAGCTTCTAAGACTGCACGGTTCTTGATTTTCCTTGAAGAGGTGTCATTATAAGATGTAATCATAAAAATAAAATTAGCTATGTAAGAAAGTCATTTAAAAATAGGCATAGACTACCTCTCCAGAAATAATCATTAATAGATATGCATAACTTCCAGATACTTTAAATGCATATACAAATAGACATTTTTCCTAAACCACAATCATGTTCTGCACTTCGCTCTATGATTTGTGTTTTCATTTTTCCAATACAGTTTTGTTTCAATATTTGTAGCATTTTCTTTAAAAACCACATTGTGTTGAACATGGTAGTATACACCCGTAGTCCCAGCTACTTGGGAGGCTGAGGCAGGAGAATCATTTGAGCCCAGGAGCCTAAGGCTGTAGGGCACTATGAACATGCCTGTGAATAGCCACTGCACTTCAGTCTGGGCAATATAGCAAGGCCCAGTCTCTTAGAAAAAAATTACATTGTATTTTTCATACCTTCATATTGATTTATCACAATTATTTTTTCAATTGCTTTCCCAATTCTCATTCAAACATCATGCGCTTACTTGTGCATAATTTTAAGAGTATTCTTTTGGAGAAATTCATATTTCTCCATTTTATGAGAATCATGAGAAGAAACCACTAAATAAATATTCCTAAGTCACCCAAAAAAATGACTCAGTACATCTGAAATTGGGCCCATAAATTAGCCTAAGCAGTCCTATAACAGAAGGCCAGAGTCCAGAGTCTCTTGCACATTATTACCCAAAATGTCAACACTTAGTTAAAATTCATCTGATATACACAAATAAGAACAATGTAGGTTAGGTGCAGTGTGGCTCACACCTATATCCCAGCACTTTGGGAGGCCGAGGTGGGAGTGTTGCTGGAGCCCAAGAGTTCGATAACAGCCTAGGCAACATAGCAAGACCTCATCTCTACAAAAAATTAGCCAGGTGTAGTGGCATGTGCTTACAGACCCAGCAACTCACAAGGCTGACACAGAAGAATCTCCTGAGCCCAGGTCACGGCTGCAGTGAGCTGTGCTTGTATTCTGAGAATCAACCTGATAAACAAATCTACGTGGAAATGTTCTGTTATACTGGATCAGACTGCATGCTCATTTTTCTTAATGACAAATTTTTTTTTTTAATTGGAGTCTCACTGTTGCCCAGACTGGCGGGCAGTGGCATGCTCCTGGCCACCGCAGCCTCGACCTGCTGGGCTCCAACGATCCTTCCGCCTCAGCCTTCCAAGCAGCCAGAACTACAAGCACGCGCTACCACGCCAGGCTAATTTTTGATTTATTGTAGAGATGAGGTCTTACCAAGTTGCCCGGGTGGGTCTCGAACCCGTGGGCTCAGACAGTCTACTCGCCTTGGCCTCCCAAAGTGCTGGGATTACAGGCTGAGCCACCAAGCCTGGCAATGACAGATATTAAACTGTGATTCAAAGGATTTTCTGATGAAGTTATAGTCCAGATGATAGGATATATTTCCCCATAATCCCCAACACAGGGTTATTAACCTTTTCTGATTTCTGCCAATCATGTATGTCAAACGGCATCATTTTTTTCCCTTTATTTGTTTAAATAAGAGGCCTTTTCCTTTTTGTAGAGATGGGGGTCTTGCTGTTGTCCAGGCTGGAGTACAGTGGCACAATCATAGCTCACTACAGTTTCAAACTCCTGGGCTCCAACGAGCCTCCTGCCTCAGCCTTCTGAGTAGCTAAGATTATAGGCAGGTGAAACCACACTCAATAATTATTTTTATATTTTGTAGAGATGGGGATCTTACTATGTTGCCCAGATTGGTCTTGAATTCCTGGTCTAAGCGACCTTCCCACTTCCGCATCCCAAAGCACCGAGGTTATAGGAGTGAACAATCAGGCCTGGCCTAAATAACGAGGCATTTTGAGCATCCTTCTTTATATACATTGGTCATTTATATTTCTCCTTCTGTTAACTGTTTGTTGATATAGTCTCTCTTACTAAGAAGACTGGTAAGAGCTAATTTTTTTGATCAGTAGGATCAACCTGAAACAATATGATAGCTGAAAAACTGTTTTTTTCTAGTTGGTTGAACCCATACACTTACTTAATGGTGTCTTTTGTAATATAGAAAATACCTTGTACCTTGTTTACAGAGTCTTTTACCATTCTGAAACTATAAAATTTTTTTTACTTTTTTTGGTACTGTTACTTTTATTTCAATAAAATATTTAATCTTGACTCCATCTGAAATCAGTTATAACACAGGAGTGAAGAAGGATTCAGCTTCATTGTTTTCTAAATGGCTGGCCTGTTTATACCCTAAAATAATCTCTTTTTTTTTTAATCAGAGTCTCACTCTGTTGTCCAGGCTGGAGTGCAGTGGTATGCTCATGACCACCGTAGCCTCAACCTGCTGGGCTCAGGTGATCCTTCTACCTTAGCCTTCTAAGAATCTGGAAGCACAGGCATGCGCCACAATGCCTGGCTAATTTTTTGATTTATTGTAGGCAAAAAGTTTCACCATGTTGCTCAGGCTGGTCTCAAACTCCCAAGCTCAGGCAATCCTCTCGCCTCTGCCTCCCAAAGTGCTGGGATTACAGGCGTGAGTTACCATGCCTGGCAAAATAATCTCTTAAACCATCCTTTCCTCACTGATTGAGAAGCCGCCATTACTACAAACTAAGTTCCAAGAGTCTTTCCCCACACTTCTGATGATCTATCTTCATATTTCTGTACCAGTACCATAGTGTTTTAAATACTACAGCTTTAGAACACATTTAATGACTGTTAAAGCTATTCCACCCCACTTTCCCTTTATTATTCCTTTCAGAAATTTTCTATTCATCTTCAGGTGTATTTTCGAGAAATTTATAATTGTCAAATTCCAGAAAGAGGCTTCCAGTTAGGATGGAATTACTGGGACGAGACTGGCTTTGCTACTGCAAACAATTATAAAACTAGAGGAAAAACACGAAGTAACTCCTTTCAAACAGTGGAAAGCAGCACAGAGAAAAACTCACAAGTGAGTCCTATGATTACCCACTTTCTGTCTAGGAACATTTTCAGATCTGGAACAGAGACTTGTAGACCGAGTAAAACTCAGCAGGCAGAAATCAGAATTAAGGGCACTGGACAGCAGGGAACAGTGTAGAATGGCCCCCAGAAATCCACATGAGAGTGTGGAATGAGCAGATGGACTTCAGGTTTACTCAACAGCAGCTGCTATAGAGTTGAGAAAACAGATACTACACAATAAGCAGGGCTAGGGAAAAAAAAAACAGTGCCAAGAACTATGAAGTCTCAGGGCTGCCAGAATTTAGAGATCCCATTAACACTGACATTCAGCTTCCTCTTAGGAATAACGACTATGTCCTACAGTAAGACTACTCCAGATCTCTCCTAAAAAAACATGGGGCAGACAGAGTTCTGCAGGCTTAGGAAACACCTTGGACTTCCCACAAATAAAAATCAACATAGCTTAAAACTACATCTACAAAAGTTTAACAGATTATTAAGGAACTAAACTGCCTGCTGAAAACAAGAATCAACACTTTTCAGAAGAAGATAACAGAATCCAGTCTCTTACTCATTATTATTCAAAATGCCAATACTTCGTCAAAACTCACTTGACATACAAATAAATAAGAATAATGTAGGTTGGGCACAGTGGCTCATGCCTGCAATCCCAGCACTTTGGGAGGCTGATGTGAGAGGACTGCTTGAGACAAGGAGCTCAAGACCAGCCTTCGGCATCATAGCGGGACCTCAGTTCTACAAAAAATTAGCTGGTTGTGGTTGTATGTGCCTGTAGACCCAGCTACTCAGAAGGTTGAGGCTGTGGTGAGCCATGATCATGCCGCTGCATCCAGCCTGGGTGACAGAAATTTTTTGGTAGAGATACAGTCTCACTATCTTGCCCAGATTGGTCTCAAACTCCTGGGCTCAATGGATTCTCTCGCTTTGACCTCCCACAGAGCTGGGATTACAGGCATGAGTCACTGTGCCCAGTTTTATTTATTTTCTTTTTGTTTTAGAGACGGGGTCCTGCTACATTTCCCAGGCTAGTCTGCCCAGGCTTGTCTTAAACTCCTGGGCTCAAGCAGTAGTTGCGACTACAAGCACACATCATCTCAACAGGCCTTATTGTTATTTAGACTGTTCTCCTACTTATTTTTTTAAAAGTAACCATAAGCTAAAATTCACTACTGAAGAAAAACAAATTTCAGTAAATTTAATGTAGCCTAGATGTACAGTGTTTATGAAGTCTACAGAAGCATACAATGATGTTCTAGACCTTCACATTAACTCACCACTCATTCACTGACTCACCCAGAACAAAATCTAGTCCTGTAAGTTTCTAGTCCTGTAAGCTTCATTTATGTTAAGTGTCCCATACAGGTGTACCATTTGTTTTACCTTTCTTTTTTTTTTTTGAGTTGGAGTCTTACTCTATTGCCCAGACTGGAGTGCAGTGGCTGCTCCTGGCCACCGCAGCCTCAACCTGCTGGGCTCCGGCGATCCTTCCGCCTTGGCCTTCCAAGTAGCTGGAACTACAGGCGCGCGCTACCACGCCCGGCTGATTTTTTATGTATTGTAGAGATGAGGTCTCGCCAAGTTGCCCAGGCGGGTCTCAAACCTGCGGGTTCAGGCAATCCACTCACCTCAGCCTCCCAAGGTGCAGGATTACAGGCTGAGCCACCAAGCCCGGCTTGTTTTACCTTTCATGTCATATTTTTACTGTACTTTTTCTATGTTTAAATTGAAATATATGTGTTACAATTCCCTACAGTATTCAGTATAATAACATGTTAAACAGGTTTGTGGCCTAGAAGCAATAAACTATAGCCTATGCATGAATAGTTTATATACCTAAGTTTGTGTAAGTACACACTACAATGACAAAACTGCCTGACAATGTATTTCTCCTATCTCCACAGTTAAGTGACACATGACTACGTGTACATTTTTAAGAATGCACTATCAAATTTAAGTTACATGAAGGATCACTGCACTATCCTCTTTACTTCCGTAGTTTGAAATTTTCCATAATTTAAGCTTAGAAGTTACTCGCAAAGAAGTACATGATATACATGTAATAGAAAAGCTACTTATCAATTAAATTATATAATGAACAAAATCTGAATTCAAAGTGACCTTGGCAAACCAGTGAAGCTCATCCTACTACTTTCATGAAAATACAAACACAAAAATTTCACAGATGTAGAATGAAAAACTCTCCATGCAACTCTCACCTAAACTAAATCCTTCAAAGTTAGTTCATCCTTACAAGTATGCTCATTAGGACCATTAGATGATTTCAGTCACTGTGGACATGCTAGTGCACACTAGAAGTCTCTAAGCAAAATAAAATCTGGATCCCATCTGAAGCAGTCATAGAGATATACCAGATGAGGCCTCAAGATGGTTGCTGGTGATACATTTAAAAGACATATTGAAAGGATAGATATTAAAACTTCTGAAGTAGTTCTAATAAAAATAAGTGAACACCCAACAATGTGTCAAACTGAGTATTACTAAGAAAACAGATTTGCCATTTCTCCAAAGTAAAACCGTTCTTTCAGGCCCATTTCACTATCACTATTTTTCACCACAGGAAGATCAGGCAGGAAAATGTTACTAAGTATACCAAAATTAACAGGGCATACATCCACATCAATTATTTATTCTAAACAAAATTTAACACAGAGTTAGAAAAAATTTTGTTAACTAAATATGTCAGAACACATAGTGAAAGAAAAAAGTGGGTACTGAAAGTAACATATACTGAGGGATAAGTTGAACTTCATCAAAATTAAAAATTTTTGTGTTTCAAAGGATACCAACAAGAAAGTAGGCAACCCACAGAATGGAAGGAAGTATTTGCAAATCATATACTGATAAGAGAATTATATCCAGAATATATAAAGATCTGTTATAACTCAACAATAAAAAGACAAATATTGCTGGGCACAGTGGCTCACACCTATAATCCCAGCACTTTTGGGAAGCAGAGGCAAGAATTACCTGAACCCAGCGATTCGAGACCAGCCTGGGCAACCTGGCAATATCTCATCTCTACAATAAATCAAAAAATTAACCAGGGTGGTGGTACACACCTGTAGTTCCAGCTACTCAGAACGCTGAGGCAAAAGGATCACATGAGCCCAGCAGGTCAAGGCTGCGGTGGCTTTGAGTGTTCGTTCTAGCCTGGGCAACAGAATGAGACTCCAACTTAAAAAAAAAAAGAAAGGTAAAACAAATGGTACACCTGTATGGGACACTTAACATAAATGAAGCTTACAGGACTAGAAACTTACAGGACTAGATTTTGTTCTGGGTGAGTCAGTGAATGAGTGGT
>CAUYQG010097321.1:0-29836 GCA_963574415.1 Tarsius wallacei
CGGGTGTGGGGGGGGGGGGCGGGGCGGGCCCAGTGCACCCATGTGTGGGCTATATTTTTAAAACAAAAAAAAAAAAAAAAAAAAAAAAAAAAAAAAAAAAAAAAAAAAGAGATTGAATTGGCTATCAAATAACCTCCAAAAATAATCACACATCAAAATAAGTTTACTGATAATTTTTTCAGACACTTAAAGAATTAGCACTAATTTTTTTCAAACTTTTTGTAAAAGCAGAATAAAAAGAACCCTTTCAATTCATCTTATGAGGCCTGTATTACCCAAATACCAAAAACAGACCAATACGTGACCAAAAAAAGAAAGCTAGAAATCAATATCCCTTATGTGTAAAGATGCAAAAATCCTGAACAAAATGCTAACAAACCAAATCCAACAACATATACCAAAGGTTATACAAGATGACCAAGTGGGATTTATCTCAGTAATTCAAAGTTTACATAATATTTGAAAATCAATGTGATATACTGCCTCAACCTATTTGTACTTCTATAACAAATTACCGAAGACCGGGCAACTAATAAATAATAGAAATTTATTTTCCCGCAGTTTAGGGCTGCAAAGTACAAGATCAAGTTGCCAGTATTCAATGTCTGATGAGGGCTGTTCTCTGGTTCCAAGATGGGGCCTTGTTGTTATGTCCTTCATAGGGAATGAGAGCTGTATTTTCATATAGTAGAAGTGATGAAAGAGATCAAAAGGCAAAAGAGTACTTCCTTTAACCTTGAGTCCTTTCATAAGTGTGCTAACCTCTTCCATGAGGGCTGAGCCCACATGACTTAATCATCTCCCCCAAAACACACCTCTTAATACAAGTGCATTGTAGATTAAGTTTCAACATGAATTTTGGAGGGGACACCATCATTCAAGCCAGAGTATACACCATATCAATAGGCTAAAAGGCAAAAACCACATGATCATCTCACTAAATAAAGAAAAAGCATTTGACACACTCTAACACCATTTTATGACCAAAACAATTAAGCAGAAATGCATTAGAAATTCTGAAAACGTATGCAAAGAATCTTTTTAAAAAACCACATCGAACATCATACGTAATGATAAAAGACCGGAAGATTTCCTCCTAAGATCAAGAATAAGGCAAGGTCCAGATGGATTCAGAGCTGAATTTTACCAGACACACAAAAAAGAGCTGTTAGTACTCTTACTGGAACAATTTTTTTGAAAATTGGGGTGGCAGGATTCCTTCTTAACTCATTCAACAAAACCAGTATTACCCTGATACCAAAATCTGGCAACAACACAATAAAAAAAATTACAAGTCAGTATCCCTAATGAACATATATGCGTAAATTCTCAACAAAATATAAGCAAGCCAGGTCAAAGAGTGTATAAAAAAATGCATCATGATCTAGTGGGTTGTATTCCAAGAATGCAAGGGTGGCCCAACATATGAAGTTCAAAAACATGATTCACCACATTCATAGAATTCAAAATAAAAATCATATAATCCTCTCAATAGATGCAGAAAAAGCATTTAATAAGATCCAACATCCCTTCATGATAAAAACTCTAAACAAGCTAGGCATTGAAGGAACATAACTCAAAATAATGAAAGCAATATATGATAAACCTTCAGTCAACATCATGCTGAATAAGAAAAATTTGAACACATTTCCCTAAGAACTGGGACAAAACAAAGACATCTATTTTCACTACTCCTATTCAACATGGTAGTAGAAGGCTATTATTACAAAGTTAAATAACAACAGATGTTGGAAGAGATGTAGAGAAAAGGTAATACTTATACCTTGTTGGTGGGAATGTAAATGAGTACAATGTGGATGGAAAACAATATGGAGATTTCTGAAAGAACTAAAAATACAATTACCATATGATCTAACAATCCCACTACTGGGTATCTTCCCAAAAGAAAGGAAAGAAAATTGTTATATCAAAAAGACAACTGTTCATATGTTTATCACAGCATTATTCACAATAGCAAAGTCATGGAATCTACCTAAATGTTCTACAATGGAGGATTATATCGACAAATGTGGCATATATACACTATAGGATAATTAACAGTCATAAAAAGGAATAAAATCATGTTTTGTACAGCAACATGGATAGACCAGGAGCTTACCATGCTAAGTTAAATAACTCAGAAACAGAAAATCAAGTACTACATATTCTCACTAATAAGTGGGATCTAAACAATGGGCACACACAGACATACAGAGGAAAATAATAGATACTATGAACTCCAAAATGGGGAAGGGTAGGAGAATCTAAGTGTTGAAAAATTACTTATTGGGTACAATGTTCATTCTTCAGGTGACAGGCACCTAGAAGCTCAAACCTCATAATATATCCATTACATAATATATCCATGTGAAAAACCTGTACATTTACCCCCTGAATTTATAAAAAGAAAAAGAAAAAAGAAAGAAAAAATGAAGAAGAAAAAGTCCATCAATGGATAACTGGATAGTGAAAATGTAGTTATGTATACACAATTATATACTACCCAGCCAATAAAAGGAGTGAAATTCTGCCATTTGCAACAACTTGCATTAACCTGGTAGACATTATGTTAAGTGTGATAAGCCAGACAAAGAAAGACAAATACCACATTATCTCATTCACATTGGAATCTAAAAATGTTGATTTCATAAAACTAGAGTGTAGAATGGTAGTTTACCAGGACCTGAGGCAGTTGGAAGAAGAGGTAAGATGATGTTAGGTAAAGGATAAAAGAAAAATGTTTGTTTACATAGAAGGAATAAGGGGGGGGGGGACCCAACAAGACCTGGAATTTATTTATTAAAAAATTGTGCACTTATTCTTATATGTTTAAACTTCAGTCATCTTCAAAGTATTCACCGTTTCATAAAATACACCTATCAAGATGCTTTTTCCACTGCTCAAAACAGTTTTTGACCTTATCAATTTTGATGCCTTTTAGTGCTTCTGGTGTTTTTTGTTTTACTTCTTCCGCATCACCAAAACATTTCCCTTTAAAGTCTTTTTTCATTCAGGGAAACAAAAAAGTCGGTCAGGGCAAGATCCAGCGAATAGGGAGGGTGGGACACAGGGGCCATGCCATTTTTGATCAAAAACTGCTGAACATTTGGTACAATGTGGGCAGGTATGTTCGTAAATCACCCATCATGAAGTGGGCAAATGCATTAAAAGCATCTCCAAAAGAAAATCCACTGAAGTCGAACCAGCCTCTCACGACAGCTCTAGCTGGTACTGATGCTGATGGGTTCCTAGAACACTTACCTAGTGGGGCAAACTCCAAAAGATAACTCAGGGTTTTTGGGGGCCCTTCCTTGTAAGTTCAAGAGCTCAATTGTACAACATGGTAACAATAGTTAATATAATATATTTTTTAAATGTTAAGAAAGTGTACATTAAGTGTTCTCATCACAAAAATAACTATATGAGGTAGTGCATCTGTTAATTAACTAGATTTTGTCATCCACAGTGCATATATCACATTGGATGTAATAATACATAGAATTTTATCTGTCAATTAAAAAAAATAAGACAAGGATGTCCACTTTTACCACTGCTACCCAACATTGTACTGTAGGCTATAGTCAAAAATTAAGTAACAGTATGAAATAAAAGTCACCCAAATTGGAAAAAAAGATTTAAGACTATCTCTATTCACAGATGACATAATCATATATATATACAGAAATCCTAAGGAAACCATTAAAAATATTTTGAGCTAATAAGGAAGTTCAGCAAAGTTGCAGGATACAGGTTAAATATAAAAACCAACTTTATATCTATCCAGTAACAATTAACAGCCTGAAAATAAAATTAAGAAAACAATTACTTTTGTAATAGCATCAAAATAATAAAATACTTAAGAATTAAGATAACAAAACAAGTGCAAGATTTGTATGCAGACAGATGCAAAACACCATTGACTGGATGATAGAACAAATATATACAGAGAAGCAGGAAGAAAATATGATAGTGCCCAGTGAGACGGAAATTATTTTAATTTAATGCAGGAATGTGCCTGAAATAAGCAAGGAGTAACAAGGATGCAAATGGTAGGAAATGAATTAGAGACATAACATCAGGGTGCGAGAGATTTTATAGTGTCTTGTAGATTATAGACATGACTTTGGTTTAAACACTAAGAGAAATGCAGAACCATTGGAAAATGTTGATCAAAGGGGTGATACAGTATAATATAAGTGAGAACTGATCATAGCTTTGGTTAGAGTTATAGAACTTAATTTAGTGAGAATTGGTCACATTTATTTTTTTAAATATTTTTGTTTTTATATTAATGATGTGGAGTACAATTCAGGATTAGGTATACAAGTGGTCATCATACAGGTAAAGTGTGGGCCTCTCTTTGTTCCCCACTTCACCTGGTTTGAGATCGGGCATCCTAATTGATGTTATATTTTCCCCCTCCCTCCCCTGGCCATCTGTGTAATTTACTTATAGTGATTTTTGAGATTGGACCCAATTTGCTATAATCTTGTTGAGAAATTTTGCATCTATGTTCATCAGGGATTATGGACTGTAGTTCTTTTTGTTGTTGTTGTTGGTTCTTTACCAGGTTTTTGGTATCAGTGTGATAATGCTCAAATGATTTGGGGAGGAGTTCCGTCTTTCTCAATTGCCTGGAATAATTTTAGTAGGATTGGTATCAGCTCCTCCTTGTATGTTTTGTACAATTCCGCTGGAAAGCTGTCTGCTGTGGACTATTTATTTATTTATTTTATTTTTTGGTCAGTAGTGTTATAATGGAGTCAATGTCCAGGGTTGTCATTGGTCTATTTAGTGTCTCAATGTCTTTTTATCTCAACCTTGGGAGGTTGTGTGATGTCAGAAATTCCTCCATTTCATTTAGATTATTGAGTTTCCATACAGGTGTACATAGAAATCTCTGATAATCTTTTGTGTGTCTTTAGGGTTTGCTGTGATTTGATTTTTTTTTGCATTACTGACTGTGTTTATTTGGGCTTTTTCTCTCTTTTTCTTGGTCATTCTTGCTAGGGGTCCCTCAATCTTGTGTAAAAGAACCAGCTTTTTGTTTTGTTGATTTTTTTCTATGATATTTTTATCTTATATGTCTCGTATTTGGGTTTTTATTTTGGTGATCTGGATTCTTCTGCTAAAGTTAAGGATTTTGTGATCTTACCTTTTCAGCTCTCTTAGGTGATTTGTTAGGCTGTTAATTTGGGATCTTTCAATTTTCTTGATGTGTGTTGGTAGAGATATAAATTCTTCTTTTGGAACTGCTTTCATGGTATCCCAGAGGTTTTGGTAAAGATGTATCCTCATTTTCATTTGTTTCCAGGAATCTTTTAATTTCTCTTTTGATTTCTGTGTTGACCCAGGAGTCATTCAGCATCATGCTGTTTAGTGTCCATGTCTTCCGTAGGTTTGGGGGGAAATTTGTTGGTGTTGATATTTATTTTTATTACACTGTGTTCTGAGAGAATTGGTCACATTTAAGTCAATGCTATTTGCTGATGGATCAGATGCAGGGTAGGAAGAAACACTTCCAAACTCATTTTTTGAGGCCAGCACAACAATAATACCAAAACCAGACAAAAGCACTACAAGAAAAGAAACTTACAGGCCAATAACCCTCATGAACATACATGCCAAAATCCCCCAACAATATACTTGCAAACCAAAATTAACAGCATATTAAAATGATTATACACTATAACCACACACGATTTCATAATAAAAATGTTCAACAAACTAGGTACAGGTATCTGAACTTAATAAAGTTTGTATATAGCAAGCCCACATCTAATGTCAGACTTAATGTTAAAAAACTGAAAGCTTTTTCTCTAAGATCAGGAACAAGATAAGGATACTTGCTCTCGTCACTTCTAGTCAACATAGCACAGAAGTCCCAGGTCAAAATATAAGGCAAGAAAAATAACAAAAGTCATCCATATAATAAAAAAGAAGTAAAATTATCTCTGAAGTAACATCTGTTTATAGATGACTTGATCTCATGTGTAGAAAATATCAAATCTGTCACAGAAAACTTTTATAGCTAATAAATTAATATAGCAAATTTGCAGGACAAAAAGTCAATATTAAAAAATCATCATATTTTTGTACACAAAGAGCAATCTAGAAAAGAGATTCAGAAAACAATCTCTTTTAAAATAGCATCAAAAGGAATACAGTACTAATAAATAAACTTATCCAAAGAAATGGAAGGCTTGCATGCTAAAAACTATAAAATACTGATGAAACAAATTAAAGCAGACATAAATAAGTGGAAAATATTCTTTGTTCATTAACTGGAAGACAATATTATTAAATGGTCCATACTGCCCAAAGTGATTTACAGATTCACAATTATCCTTAACTAAATCTCAATGGTATGTTTTATAAAAATGAAAAAACCATCTGAAAATTCATATGGAACCATAAAACAGAATAGCCAAAATGATTTTGAGAAAGAAATACAAAGCTGGAAACATCACTCTTCCTGATTTCAAAAAATTACAAATCTACAGTAACTAAAACATCATGGTATTGACACAAAGACAGACATGTAGAACAATGAAACAGAATAGAAACCACATAAATAAATTCAAGTGTTCATGGGCAATCAATTTTCAACAAGTGTGCCAAAAGCACACATTGGGAAAAGGACATCTCTCAATAAATAGTATTGGGAAGACTGGATAGCCACATGCAAACAATAAAATTAGGCCCTCGGTTCACACCGTATACAAAATCAACTCAAAATGAAATAAAGACTTAAACACAAGACCTGAAACTGTAACACTACTAAAAGCAAACATGGGGTAAATCTCCATGGCATTGGTATGAACAATAATTTTTTTGGTTTTGACACCAAAACACAAGCAAAAAAGCAGAAGTAGACAAAAGGGACTAGATCAAGCTGAAAATCTTCACAGCAAAGGGAACAATTAACAGAGTAAAGCCGAGCTCAGTGGCTCAGCCTGTAATCCCGCGCTTTGGGAGGCTGAGGTGAGTGGATTGCCTGAGCCCACGGGTTCGAGACCCGCCTGGGAAAATTGGAGCGACCGCATCTCTACAATAAATAAATTTTAAAAAATCAGCCGGGCGTGGTAGCGCGTGCCTGTAATTTCAGCTACTCAGAAGGCTGAGGTAGAAGGATCACAGAGCCCAGCAGGTCGAGGCTGCGGTGGCCGGGAGCGGCCACTGCACTCCAGTCTGGGCAACAGAGTGAGACTCCAACTCAAAAACAAAACAAAACAAAACAGAGTAAAAAGGAAACCTATAAATGGAGGACATATTTACAAAACATATATCTAATAAGGAGTTAATATCACAAATATATAAAAAAAAACTCTACAACTTAATAACTTAAAAACAACCTGATTTTAAAATGTACAGAAGACTTGAGTAGGTGTTTCCCCAAAGTAGACATGCAAATGGCCAACAGGTATATGAAAATATGCTCAATACCATTAATCAGAGAAATGCAAGTAAAAACCACAATAGGCAATCACATCACACAGAATAACCATTAGAGAGAGAGAGAGAGAGAAAGTGTAGATAAAGATGTAGATAAATTGGAACTTTTGGTGGAAAAGCAAAATGGTACAGGCACTAAGGTAGGCAGTATAGATGTTTCTCAAAAAATAAAAATATGATAAACAGATGATGCAGCAATACCACCTCTGGATATATATCCAAAACTATTAAAATGAGCATCTCAAAGATAAATTTGCATTGCCACGTTCATTGTGGTACTATTCACAATAGCCAGGACATAATATCAATCCGTATATTCATCAGCAAATAAATGAATGATATGTATACACAATGGAATGTTAGAATTCTTGTGACCAGAGTCGGAGTGTGAGAAAACAGGAAAGCAAAAGTATATACAAAATAATGCATTACAAAGCTTTACTTCTTTCTGGCTAGTCCATATGTTGCAAGGTGGGTTATTTTAAGTCTAAGAAATCTAGAAAATAAACAAGGGTGTGAATGCCCTTCTTTTGCAGATTTCCTTTGCATTCATGTCTTTCACAACAAATTCCACACTTCTCCAACCTCCTGAGTGGAATTTAGTTGACATCAATTAGACAAACTGAGAGATTGAACATATAAGCTAAGGAAAGAGGTTGAATGTGTTGGAGGCCTGGCTCCACCAAACTGAAACGACTGACACACCTGTTTATAAAGCCTTTTACTGCTGATGCTTTCTGAGCCTTTTCTTTCAGAGATCATGAAGCAAGACAAGCAGTGGAGCATAAGCAGAGTCCAAAATGCCATGTCCCTCAGGCATTTGACAGCTTGAGTGGAACAGAAACAGCAGAAAAAAATGCTTCTACTTTTCGGAAAATGTATTTCATTCCAATAAGAGACCAAGATTACAGTCTCTTCTATCCCATTACTTTATCTCATAGATTCCACATCATAAACAAGAGTGGTTGTCCATCTTTTAGAAAATATTCATGTTTCAATTCTAAGTATAATAATAAATTAACTTCACAATGCAAAGTTTGTAGAAATAACTTCAGATAATTTAAGACATCATATTAGCACTTTCTTCATAATAGAGGAACAGGAAATAGAAAAATGAAGGCAATTTTTTTTTTACAAAAAGCACAAATGTATCATACAGAGGGTTCTCAAAGTAATGTCAATAATGTCTCCTTTTATTTAATATAATACATGACTGTTTCAAAGGACATTCATGATCTGAAAGAAAAGAAAACTAAAGCTCCAAGAAGTTATGTGACTCTCCTGCTTAAGGTCATTCACTAGATAGAAACCAAGACAAGACAAGAACCTAAGATCCAAAAATTAGGCTTAAGGGTTTTAAAAAACAATATTAAGTGCTGCCTTTCAACTGTTGAACTAAAAGAAGAAAAGCAGGCAGAAGAATAAAGGTTTTTTCCTCTTTAATCATATTAGAGATAACATATAGGTTTCAAGCTGTTGCATAAGTAGGTATCACATTATTCCTTTACCTATGGAGTGATTTATTATTGACAATCAATGCATCAGTTAACAAAAACACAGGAAATGTCTAAGAAAATGAACATGGCTTCTAGAAAAATCAATAGGTTACTGTAGCATCTTAGACTGTGAAGAGAGGTGAGGAAATATCTAAACTGCAGACACTTTGGAAAACAGCGCAATGTTCACAGACCTGCAATTGGTATGGTAGTTTTAACTATCAAAATCAATCTGATCTGGTGGCTGCTGCTAGTGATTGGTAGACACTATAAGTCTTCTCACAAAGTACCAGTTTTGGGGAGAAGTACAACACAATGCCTAGCATTGATCTGGCAGGAAAATATGCTTTTCTTTTGCTGAGCACAGCTAGCTTAGGTACATTGTTGACACAAATAGCAATTGCAAAGTCATCATGGGAATTAGCATGAATGCTTATCTTTGCAGGTGTTTTGAGAACATCAGTAGGTAGAATGTCACTTAATTGGCCCTATCTGAAAACTAAGAGAAAGTGGGCTTTTTTGTACCCATGATTTTCAAATATCATGTAGATACAAGAACACATACTAAATAGATATATGGACAAAGGAGTTTCTGAAAATTCATGGAAAAAATTGAATTAGAGTACAAACATAAAAAACACAAACTTTGTTTTTCAACATAAATTCCATCAAGTTCAGTCATTTAGTCCATCTCTAAAGAATTGAAGGTCGTGAGAATTTAACTACATCAATGACATCTTTTTACATTATTAACCAAAGAAAAATGGATGTTTTTTACAGAATTTTTAAGATGAGAAAATAAAAAAGAAGTCAGAAGGAGCTAAATCAAGACTGTAAGGGTGGATGCCTAATGATTTCCTATTGAAACTACAAAAAATGCCCTTGTTTGATGAGAGGATGTACAGCAACATTGTTGTGGTGGAGAAAGACTCCCCAGTGAAGCTTTCCTGGACATTTTTTTCAGCTAAAGCTTTAGCTAACTTCCTCAAAACCCTCTCATAATAAGGAGATGTTATCATTCCTTGGCCCTCCAGAAAGTAGAATGCCTTGATCATCCCCCAAAAGTGTTTGCCTTTGACTGGTTCACTTTTCTTCACAGAATGACTTCCACCTCTTGGTAGCCACAGCTATGATTGTGCTTTGTTGTTAGTATCATACTAGTAAAGCCATGTTTCGCCTACTGTTACAATTCTACAAATAAATACTTCAGGATCTTGATCCCACTGATTTGAAATTTTCATTAAAAGCTCTGCTCTTGTTATAGCTGAGCTGGATGCAACAGTTTTGGCATGCATCAAGTGAAAAGTTTGCTTAGCTTTAATTTGTCAGTCAGAATTGTGTAAGCTGAAATAATTGAGATATCTGTGGTGCTAGCTACTGTTTGTGCTGTTAATTATTAGTCCTCTTCAATTAGGGCAAAAAAAGATAATTTTTTTTCTTCACAAATTAATGCAGATTGCTTGACATTAAGACTTCATTGTCAACATTTTCTTCTCCCCTCTTAATATGACTTGTCTATTTGTAAACTGATTACTTCTTTGGGTTATTATCTTCATAAACTTTTCATAAAGCATCAATTATTTCACCATTTTTCTTCCCAAAATTTGTCATAAAGTTGATGTTTATTCTTGCTTCAATTTTAGCACAATTCATATCACTTTAAGATGGACTCTTTTCAAATTGATGTCTTATCTTTCTTAGTGCCTCAAACTAGATCCTATTCAGAAAAAGAGTTAGTACAAGTATATTGTGGTGCATAGTTTTTCATAATATTCATTTTCATGAAATTTTTGAAGATGACTTGTATTACAATAAATTTCTTCCACTGTAGTAATTGCACAGGGTGTATTTTATAAAAAAAAATAACTAAATCTATCAGTAAAGCAGATGTTTCTTTAAGTAAAAGAGATGCAGTGTCTTGACCCATGCACATTGCCTCCCAGATCCTCCTAAAAATTAGAATACATATTTAGGAAAGCATTGACTGAGGTAAAATCTATGGAAAGAAAATAATATAGAGCTAATTGTACAGTGAAGGGAGCAAACCCTTGGCATCAACTGTTTTAATGATGTTTCCAAGAAGCTAAGAGTCTACACTTAAGATAAAGCATAAGCTCAAAAACATCAGTGATATCATTTTGCTAAAAGAGTGGATACTTAACATACTTAACAGGTGTTTATATTTTTCTCTTTCAAGCATCTGAAAATAATATTTTATGAAATGTATTGCTATAATATTTTGGATCTCTCCTCCAAAAAGAAAATGATGTCAGATGGAAGTAAGACTCCAAGATGACAAATGCTAGGTATTCCTGGTCTTTTAGAAAATAGGAAGAACTTCTGGTAAGATGGCAGTGGAGCCAGTTGGACTACATGAATTCCAGTATGAGTGAGTGAGTGCATGGAAGATTTTGCATGGAAGATTTTGTGAGTAAGTGAGCATGTGAGTGGCTGACTGAGTTGGGACTCAGGAGCAAGTGGTCAGGGCTTTCCTGGTAAAGTGGTGAGTGCCTCAGCTACTCTGCTTGAACATAGCACTTCTCAGGATGCAGAAGCCAAGTGTCATTTTTAAAACAATTGACAAAGTCCTTCCCAGGCAGAAGCTGTCGAGAGTGACTGCTGGCTCCAAGCTCTGTATCACCACTGCAGCACCTGGACAGACACTGGCAGCAAGAACTGTGGGGGAAGCACAGCAAGGGAGCCAGAGGCAGAGGCCCAATGAAGAAGAAAAAAGAGACACACTGCCACCATCTTGAAAACTGGGCAGGAAAGTGCTCCAGCTTAGTGGCCATGAACTGACAGACCCAATCTCTGTGACTAGAGGATTAACTACTCAGGGGTTGATCATGACCCAGAGGGAATATCCTGTAAGCACAAACTCCAGAGGGACAGGACATGAGTGCTGGGTTTCAGGTGCTCCATTCCCTACCGTGATTCAGTCATGGGACAAAGGGTGTCATCAGGAAAGAATAAGGAAGATCTCCAAAGAGATTTGCAGTGAGTGCAGGGTCTACCCAACCCCCTCCTCCTAGATAATCCTCTGAACGTCAGACCCACATGGCTGGGGTACAACTGGGAGGGATGAACTCAGGCAGAACCTGGATATCAGCCACAATGGGAGGACTCTACTTCAGGATAAGCCGGGATGGGGTGGCTCCCACCAGCACCTGAGGAAGAGAAAATCCCCCACCTACCCACTAGAGAAGACCCCCTGAAAATATGATAGTTGGAAGGGAGGACTGAAACCCCACTCATTCCCACTGCCTTCTCCTCCTTCCCTGGGCCAGACACTGGAGAGATTGTACATGAAGCCACAGTTCTACAGGAGACAGCAGATAGGTTTACCTGTGAGCAGCTGAGAGGTACAATTATAGAACCTGTCACAAGGATGCAGGCAGTTTTTTGTTTTTTCTTTGTACATGAATGTGTATATGAGGATTTGATCTGGATTCCCACCCACATTTTTTTTTCTTTGTTCTTTTTTTCTTTCTTTCTTATTTCATTGTTTGGTTTCTGTTTGTGTCTGTATGTGAATGACTGAGTGTTAATTTTTCAGTTTTTTGTATGTTTCTTTTGTTTTGCTTGTTCTTCTCTTTTTTTAGTTTGATGTGTGTGCAAATATATGTGTGAGGGTTCAATTTGAATTCCTTTCTTTTTTTTCTTTTTTTTTTTTTTTGTTTTGGGTTGGCCACATGCCAGCGTGTGTGTGTGTGTGTGTGTGTGTGTGTGCGTGTGTGTGTTCAGTTTTCTTGTTTGTTTTTGTTTTGTTTTGTTTTTTGTTTTCTTTGCTATTATTTCGGTTTATTTTGTTTTTAGTTTTTGTGTGTGTATGCATTTAATTGTTTTTTTTTGTTTTGGATTCTGCTTATGTTTTTTGGTATTTTTTAAATATATATATCTGTCCATCTTATTTAATTCTACTTTTCTCTGTTCTCCTCATACTGTATCTTGGACTCAAGTGGTACACACACATACTCATTGCAACATCATATAGAGTGGTGGTGGAGAGTGGGTCTCAGGGAATCCATACCACAAAGAGTGAACATTGTAATTTTCAAGTAACTTCTGAATCCTAGTTCCTCATCCTCCACCTTATTTGACTCTCAAAACTACCAGAGACAGCAAAGTTTCTCATCCACAGCCCTGTTTTAAAATAGAACAGATTCAGAGCCCTAATCAGGGAAGACTATAAAGCTGAGAAAACATCAGAAGTGAAAGCCTCTCCAACTGCCACTGAATAATGGGACTAAAGAGAAAAGAAATAAATCTGTCACAAATGAGGAAAAAAATCAATAGAAGAACATAGGTAATTTCCAGTGTAACAAAGAGAAAAATGCCTGAAAAATCAGACCTCAGGACTCAAACAATGAAAGTCACCAATGACTGGCCCCAGAATAAAAAGGCAGTTAGAGAATGGATGGAAAGTGTGAATAACACTCAAGAAAGACAAGATACAACACTGAAAGAACTTGTAACAGAGATTTTGGGCATAAACAATTTTATTTAGGAAATAAATAAAAAGATGACAAGCATGGAAAGCAGAATTAATCAAGCAGAAGAAAGAATCTGAAAACTTGAAGACCAAAACATGGAATTAAGCTGATCTGTGAAAAAACATAGAAAACCCAGAAAGAAAGAACAAAGCCTTCAAGAGATGTGCAACTATGTCAAGAGGCCAAAGTTACACCTGATTGGTTTTACAGAAGAATAAAGGGAAAAGGAAAACACCTTGGAGCAAGTATTCCAGGAGGTTATCCAAGAATACTTTCCCCATCTCAGCAGAGATGTGACCATCCAAACACAAGAGATTCAGAGAAACCCTGCAAGACATCAAGTGAGAAGACCAACCCCTAGACACATAGTAATTTGCCTACACAACATAGGTAAAAAAGAAAAACACCTAAAAGCAGCAAGAGAGAAAGGTCAGACTACCTACTGGGGAAAAACAATCAGGATAGCAACAGATATACCATCAGAAACACTACAAGCTAGAAGGGACTGAAGTGCAGTATTCAAAGTCCTCAAAGATAAACAATTTCAACAAAGAATTTCCTACCCAGCCAAGCTCAGCTTCATCAGCGATGGAGAATTAAAGTCTTTCTCAGACATCCAATCCCTAAGAGATGATGCAGCTTTTAAACCACGTCTACAGGAGACACTTAAAAAGGTATTAAGCACAGAAGAAAGAAAAAAAATAACCATACACTTCCCAAGAGAACAGGAGAACACAGAATCAACAGAAAATGCATGGCAACTGCAAAGTTGAAAACACACACATATATCAACCCAAAAGTTAAAAGAAAACAAACAATAACCTTATAAGAATCTCATGACAGAGATAAACAATCAAACTTCAATAATCAGTTTAATGTGATTGGACTAAATGTACCAATGAAAAGACACAGAATGGCAAACTGGATAAAAAAACCATGACCCAGTAATTTACTGCATCCAGGAAAATCATGTCACCACAAGGAGCACACAAAGACTCAAAGTTAAGGGATGCAAAATGAGTTTCCAGGTGAATGGATCACAGAAGAAGGCAGTAGTCATGACCTTAATATCAGACAAAGCAAACTTCAAGCTATCAAAAATTGAAAAACATACAAAACATTACTACATAATGATAAAATGTTCAATACAACAACAAGAAATATCTATCCTAAACATATATGCAACCAACACAGGAGAACCAGCGTTTATAAAGCAACAACTCTGTAAAGTAAAAGGAGACATTGACTCTAACACTGTTATAGCTGTGGACTTAAGTACCCCACTAAGAACCCTAGATAGATCATCAAAGAAAAAAGATAAAGAGATTCAGAGCCTCAACTTGACACTTGACCAAATGGACTTAATAGATACCTATAGAACACTTCACCCAACAAACACAGAATATTCAGTCTATTCATCACCACATGGAACGTACTCCAAGATTAATCACATCCTTGATCATAAATCAAGCATAAACAAATTTCATAAGATCAAAATACTGCCATGCAACTTCTCAGAGCACAGTGCAATAAAAATAAATATCAACACCAACAGAATTCCCCCAAAACCAACAAAGAAATGAACACTGAACGGCATGATGCTGGACAATTACTGGGTCAACACAGAAATCAAAGCAGAAATTAAAAGATTCCTGGAAACAAATGCAAACAAAGAAATATCTTACCAAAACCTCTGGGATGCCATGAAAACTTTTCTAAGAGGTGCATTTATATTTCTATGAACACACATCAAGAAAATGGAAAGATCACAAGTTAACAGTCTAACAATCACCTAAGGGAGCTGGAAAGACAAGACCACCAAACCCCTAACTTTAGCAGAAGAATCCTGATCACCAAAGTAAAAGCCCAAATACAGGACGTAGAAGACAAAAATATCATAGAAAAAATCTGCAAAACAAAAAGCTGGTTCTTTGAAAGAATAAACAAGATTGATAGACTCCTAGCCAGAATGACTAAGAAAAAGAAATAAGCCCAAATGAACACAATCAAAAATGCAAGAGATAAAATCACAACTGTCCCCAAAGAAATACAAAAGATTATCAGAGACTATTATGCATACCTGTATGGAAATAAACTTGATAACCTAAATGAAATTGAGGAATTTCTGACATCACACAAAATTCCAAGGTTGAAATAAGAAGACATTGAGATACTAAATAGACCAATGCCAACCCAGGAAATTGACTCCATCATAAGAACACTACCTACCAAATAAAAGCCCTGGACAAGATGACTTTCCAGTGGTATTCTGCAAAACAAACAAAGATGAGTTGATAACAATCCTATTGAAAGAGACAGATGTGATTCTGCCCAAATCATCTTATGAAGCTAGCGTCACACTGATAATCAAACAGAGTAAAGATCCAACAAAAAGAGATAACTGCAGGTCAATATCCCTAATGAACATAGATACAAAAATTCTCAACATGATTCTAGCAAATTGGATCCAACAACACATTTCAAAACTCATCCGCCAAGACCAAGTAGGCTTCATCCCCAGGATGCAGGGTTGATTCAACATCTGCAAGACCATAAATGTAATTAAGTACATCAACGAGATGTAAAAACAAGAACCACATGATTATATAATTAGATGCCAAAAAAACTTTTGATAAAATCCAGCATCCCTTCTTGATAAAAACCTTCAAACACCTATGCATTAAGGAACATACCTTAAAATAGTAAGCACCATCTATAATAAACTCACAGCCAGCATATTGGTAAATGGATAGAAACTGAAAGCATTTCCTCTGAAAACCAGAAAAAGACAAGGCTGCCCACTACCCCCCCACCCCATTCAACATTATGTTAGAAATCCTAACTAGAGCAATTAGAAAAGCGAAGAAAATCGGGGTTATCAAAATTGGAAAATAGGAAGTTGTTATTCCTCTTTGATCATATTCCTTGAAAATTCAAGAGGACCTGTCAAAAACCTCCTTGCACTGAAAAAGGACTTTGGTTAAGTCCCAGGAAACAAAATAAATGTACAAAAGACAGTTGCGTTCTTATGTACCTACAACAAATGGGCAGAGAAACAAATAAAAAGCACAATCCCATTCTCAATGGCTACCAAAAAAATGAAATACCTCGGCATTTTCCTAACCAGAGAATTGAAAGACCTATATAATGAAAACTGCAAAACACTGTTCAAAGAAACCCAAGAAGACACAAACAAATGGAAAAATAATCCATGCTCATGGATAGGAATAATCAACATGGTTAAGATGTCCATCCTACCAAAAGCAATCTACAGATTCAATGCAATAGCCATTACTCTGCCAATATCATTTTTCACAGATCTGAAAATGACAATACAGAAATTCATATGGAAATATAAATGACTATGAATAGCCAAAACAAGCAATATTTAGCAAAAGAAACAAAGTGGGAGGTTTCACACTTCCAGACTTTAAACTTTACTATAAGCCTACAATAATCAAAATAACCTGGTATTGGTACAAGAACACGTATATGGGCCAGTGGCACAAGATAGAGATTTTGGAAACAAAACCTCAATTTCTCAACCAAATCATCTTCAACGAAGCCTCCTGCAACAACCACTGGGAAAAGGAGAAACTATTAAGTAAATGGTGCTGGGAAAACTGACTGACCACATGCGGAAGATTGAAACAGGACAACTACCTGTCACCATATGCAAAAATTAATAATAAATGAATCAGATCTTAATGTAAAACCTCAAACTATAAGAATCTCTGTCATGAGGTTCTTATAAAGTTTTCTTTGCTTGCTAGTTTTCTTTTGGCTTGGGGGTTGATGTATGTGTATGTTTTCAAGTTTGTTGTTTTGAGATATTCTCTGTTGATTCTGTGCTCTGCTGTTCTCTTGGGAAGTGTGTGGCCATTCTTTTTTTTTCTTTCTTCTGTGCTTAATATCTTAAGTGTCACCTGTAAAGCTGGTCTGGAAGCTGCATAATTACTTGTGGACTAGATGTCTGGGAATGATTTTAATTCTCCATCACTGATGAAGCTGAGCTTGGTGGGTAGGAAATTCTTAGTAGAAATTGTTTATCTTTGTGGACTTTGAATATTGGACGCCAGCCCCTTCTTACTTGTAGTGTTTTTGCTGATAGGTCTGCTGGTATTCTGGTTAGTTTTCCCCGGTAGGTAGCTTGACCTTTCTCTCTTGCTGCCTTTTTTCTTTTGTGACTACTTTGTGTAGGCGAATTACTATGTGTCTAGGAGTTGGTCTTCTCATTTACCATGAATTGTCAAAGCAGTTCTTAGTAAAAGAAACAAAGCAGGAGGTATCACACTTCCAGACTTCAAACTTTACTATAAGGCTGCAATAGTAAAAACAGCCTGGAATTGGTACAGGAACAAGCATATAGACCAAAGGAACAAGATAGAGATTCTGGAAGCAAAACCTCAATTTCTCAAACAACTCATCTTTGACAAAGCCTCCAACAACAACCAATGGGAAGAGGAGAACCAATTCAGTAAAAGGTTCTGGAAAACTGGCTGATCACATGCAGAAGATTGAAATAAAACCCTTGCCTATCACCATGCACAAAAATTAACTCTAAATGGATAAAGACCTAAAAGTAAAACCTTAAACTATAAGAATCTTAGAAAATGTAAGAGACACCCTGATGGAAATTGGAACTGGCAATCAATTTCTGATCAAAACCTCAAGTACCCATACCATAAGAATTAGATGCACAAGTGGGACCTCATCAAACAAAATGAACTTCTGCAAAGCAAAAGAAACCATCAATAGAGCAGGGAGACAGCCCACAGAATGGGAAAATATATTTTCCAACTATATATCTGACATATAGACCTAACATCTAGGATCTGCAAGGAACTCCAATGTGCAAAAAACAAAAAATAATAAATAAATAAATAAACAGCCCCATTAAAAAGTGGGCAAAAGACATGAACAGACACTTCTCAAAAGAAGATATACGGGCAGCCAACAGACACATGAAAAAGTGTTCAGCCTCACTCATCATCAGATAAATGCAAATCAAAACGACATTGAGATACCACCTAACCCCGGTAAGAATGGCCATTATTAATAAAACAAACAACAACAGATACTGGCAAGGATGTGGAGAAAAATGAATGCTTCTACACTGCTTGTGGGAATGCAAAGTAGTGCAAGCTCTTTGGAAGACAGTGTGGCGATTTCTGAAAGAACTAGAAATTGACCTTCCATATGATCCAGCAATTCCCCTATTGGGAATATACCCTGAGGAACTAAAATCATTCTACAAAAATGATGCATGTTTGTCACATCTCTATTCATAGTAGCAAAAACATGGAACCAACCATGCTGCCCATTGAAGCTGGACTGGATTTTTTAAAATGTGGTGAATATACACAATGGATTATTATGCAGCCATAAAGAAAGACAAACATATGGACTTTGCAGCAACTTGGTGAATTGAGAGTTTATCATCCTCAGTGATCTATCACAGAAAAAAAGAACAGAGCACCATATGTTCTCACTCATAAGCAGAACTTGAGCAATTATCATAAACTATAAGAAAGGGATTGGCAGTAGTGGGAACCTATGAAGATGGGGGTGTGAATTGACAGTTGAGGCAAATTGCCAGGGAAGGGAGGGGCACACCTCATCAACAAGGGTACCTGCATAATGAACATTTGTGTACCTAACCCTGAATTGTACCCCCCATCTTCAAAATAAAAGAACAGAAACAAACAAAAGAATCTTAAAAAATGCAGGAGACAGCCTCATGGGAATCGGATTAGGCAACCAATTCCTGATGAAAACTCCAGATGTCCATGACATTAGAGATACGATAGACAAGTAGGTCCTCATTAAACTGACGAGCTTCTGCAAATCAAAAGAAGCCATCAAGAGAGTGGGGAGATAGCCCCACAGAATGGGAAAAAATATTTGCCAACTGTTTATCTGACAAAATTCTAACATACAGGATCTACAAGGAGCCAAAATATGCCAAAAGGAAAAAAACAAACAGCCCCATTAAAAGTGGGCAAAAGACATGTATGACCTCTCAAAATAAGATATACGAGCAGCCAGCAGACACATGAAAAAGTGCTCAGCCTCACTAATCATGAGAGAAATGCAAATCAAAACCACATTGAGATACCACCTAACCCTAGTAAGAATGGCCGTCATTAATAAAACAAACAGCAACAGATGCTGGCAAGGATGACAAATGCTTCTATACTCCTAGTAGGAATCCAAACTAATTCAACCTCTATTGAAAACACTGTGGTGATTTCTAAAAGAAATAGAAATTGACCTTCCTTATGACCTAGCAATCCCCCTACTGGGAATATACCTGGGGGAACTCAAATCATTCTACAAAAAAAATACCTGCAAATATATTTTTATTACAGCAATATTTGCAATAGAAAAAACATGGAACCAACTGTGCTGCCCACCAAACCTGGACTGGATTTAAAAAGTGTGGTACATATACACAATGGAATATTATACAGTCATAAAGAAGGACAAACATGGACTTCGTAGCAACTTGGATGGATTTAGAGTCTATAATACTTAATGATCTATCACAGAAAAAAAGAACTGAGTACCACATGTTCTCACTCATACCAGAACATTTACCATAATACTATAAGAAAGGGATTGGCAGTAGCGGGATACTGCCAGGGTGGGGGGGGAGACACATAACATCAATAAGCGTACTTGATCTCAAGCCAAGCAAAATGGAAACCAAAGGTAGGCCTAAACTTTACCTGTACGATGTCCACTTGTATACCTAATTCTGAATTGTACCCCACATTTTCCAAATAAAGTATATATGTATTAAAAAAATAAAATGGGAAGAAACTCGGAGTTTAGAAGCTTAGAATAGTTTGCTGAACAATAATCTGAATTATTTTACTATGTCTGAAATAATGTGAATATGCTCTTTGTTGAAGACAAAGTTTTAGCCAATATTTCCTTTCAAGATTCATTTAAGTATTATAAATTTAGATAGCTATCATTCTACTTCATGTAAGATAATATGCTATACATTGGGTTATGGTTTTTTCTACATACTTCAGTCAAAGTGACAAGAAACATGGCATTTAAACTGGAAAATCAAAAAGGAAGAAAATTTAACTTGGACAGAGTAAGTTGTAAGTGGATATATTCCCATATTGACTAGTTTGCCTCATATGCAGAAAAGTTCTTCAGACACTGGCAATTTCTAGAAGAGCAAGAGTGATTTAAGGAAATCAAGAAGATCACAAAGCTATAAGAAATCGAAGGAAATCTACTTCTAGGTCTCAGTAAGCCTATGGGCTTAATGCTCAAAACAGGTAGCTGTGCATATAAACGTGAGGTTTTATTTGCATGAGGAAAAGTAAGACTGTCAGATAGCATTAGGATTAAAAAGTGAAAATAAAAGAAGTAGAGCTTTATCCCTTTCATGCAAAACAGGAAATACTGTGGTTTTTAAAATGGTGTTATCACTGAAAACCTTTGAAATTTCATCAAATTTAAGCCTCAGATGGAACTGAGAGCTCTGCTGTGTCCTTCGTCTAAGAGAACTTTGCCACTGGCTAATTGGAAAAACTGATTATTTCCTCCCTCATGCCCTCTCCCAACACTTAAAATAGGCAGTAGAACTCAGGAATAGAGGAGGTATTTTCCCCCAGAAATGTCCATCTTCCTATCGGGTGTTTTAATGCCAGTAGATAAAATTAGGTATTGTTTGGAAGCTACAATTTTTGTCAATGGTTTTATAATTCACAAAAAACTATTAATAATGGTATAAATTCAGTGTCCACTAAGAGGTGAAATTTACTTGTTGTTAAGTTCAGATCCATTGTCTTCTTGAGGGCACAGTAATAGAGGGAGAACACACAGACTTACTTTCTCTTTTAAATCTATGTAAATTGAGAATAAAAAGTTTAAAGTGATTATGCTGCTTTTGGGTTGTAAATAATTTTCTTACAACTGCTGAGCCATCTGTTAAACAGAGAAGTCTTGCCTACTCAAAAAGCTTAACTTAATATGTATTTTTAAAATATCAATAAACAGACTTTGTTTGACCCCTGTAAGTAACAACTACTCAAATAACAGTTCATGGTATTTGTGGGTCAATTAGAAAAGAAAATAAGTTATTCTTTGAAAATCATTTTAAACAGCATTTTTCATAGAGAAAGGACAAAACACTCAAACCTCTGAGGTCTTTAAGCTGCACCATTTGTATATAGCCAAGTAAGAAACTGTCATGTATTGTCATTCCTCTTGACCTTGAATGACTAGTGCTTAAATGAAAGAATCTGGAGAACTGTGTAAACAGTGGCACTATTCCTAGATACAAAGCCTTCTGACCATCAAATTCTGCCCTGAGATCTCATCCCTGAGTCATGTTTCTAAGCTGCTAAATACGGTGTCCAAATTTGTGTCAAATGAAATTCTGGTTAGCGTAGCAATCCCAATTTCAACACAATACATTACCCTCTTATTACTACCTCAATGTACTAAAATAAGAACATTTTTATAATTTTTTAAGTGAATTATTTCTGAATCTTCAACTTTCTTCACTTTCAGAGTTATTCATCTCTATAGAAAGAGTGCCTGATCGTGGTGCAATAACATTTAAAACAATAAGATGCCTAGTGTTTTAACTATATGCATTATTACATAATTTATTACAAAGTAAAATATCATTCAAATTGAGTCCATTGTATCTGTTGAACAACTGCAATTTCCTGGCTAATCACGTGCTCTATTCTTAAATAAGATAGCAGATATTCTACTTAATTCAGAGCCCATCTTTTATAGTCGCCTGTGTTTCAAACTAATGTGATTTAACTATACATATCTATTAACAGTCAATATGGTGTTCAGCATAATGTTAAAAAGGAGACAGTCTGATAAACAAACTTTCCATCTAAATGAGAACAATTATGTTACTTAATAGCAACCAAGATATATCAACTGCCCTCCCTAAGTTAAAGATAGAGATAGTCAAAAGTGAAGGCAATACAAAAAAAAAATGAAATACATACTTTTCCAACACCAAATATATTTATTTCTTTGATCATAAAATCCCCCTAAACATCTCAGATTTCCAGTGGATCAAAGTATGAAGAGGGAGGGAAACATAATTAGAAATCCAGAGACTGGGAAAGAGAAGGGGGAGATTAAATCATAGAAGGCAACAAGTACAATCTCCAAGTTTTAGAGAAAAAATAATAGAGTTTTGTTCACTCATTGCAATATGAAATTTTTAGAGTTTCTTAGGCTAGCAAATATTTGAGACTGAAACTTACAATTTGTTAACAGAGCAGACAAATTTATTATTTGCAAATTTGTGAATCAATGATAAGGTGCTGGCATGATACAGAGAACTAAGGGCAATTCTTTTTGTTTATTTGTTTTATGCTGTCTTGTTTTGGTTTCAGAATCCCCACTACCAACTTAGCAACTGAGTCATAGCATGTGCTTAGAAAAGAGTTGTTGAATGAATAGATTAAATGTATGAAAAAGTCAACAATGATGGAAAGAGATGAGAAATGGGGGATATAGAAGCCCCAGTTGAGTTTGAAGCATTAAAAAGAATAAAAGCAGCCACTTGTAACTTCACACTTTCAAGAAAATACAACAGTATTTTTATGACCATCCTCAAATGATAATTTTTTTTAACTAAAAAGTTAGTTGTTTCCCTTCTCTTATTGCATACAAATAGGTTGTAGATTATTCAAGGGATATTTTAATTTTTCCACAAAGTATTAGTTTTTATCCAATTGCGGGAAGAGTATATTGTTTAGAATTTACTCTGAGTAATTCATTAAAATCTCTAATCTTCCCTATATGTTATTCTTAAATATTAGCTTCAGTGTCACAATGATAAAGAATTTGCATTTTTATTTAATTATTCCATAGAAATTTGAATTTAGACTTTTGGCAAAAAACAAAGCTCACTGATCACTATCACAGTTCTGCCACACAGTAGCAATCTGCCATGAACTAGTCTGACATATCCTCTGTAAAAAGTCCATTATACCTTCAGTAAATATTTTATAAATTGGAAAACATAAAATTTCAATCAGTATATCTGGCCCAGGCCTTCCCAGAAGCAAAAGAAAAATAAAATGTGAATATGTCTATGTGCTCACATTTGCAATTAAACACACCTCCCTTTAAATTATGTCTACTAAAGATGTAGCTTGCCAATTTTTTCTAAGTATACTAAGCATATTTAAAACTGTTTTCACACATGCACACACACACACACACACACACACACGAAGGTACTAGGGTAAGAGAAGACTGCAAACACTACAAATATATAAGAAAGCATAATCTGTGTATTTGCTGCAGGCTATATTTTCAGAACTCAACATTTGACCATAGCAAGACATCTGGTAGATTTTTAGCCTCAATAGTTTTTATTTTTTAACCAGTAATATAAAACAAACAAAAAAGTTGCAGAAGTGAGAGGGGAAGTAATAAGTAAGGAAAGTGAACGGAAATGTCAATGTTCTCAAGGCAGAGTGATTAGAAACACACCTTGAATAAAACAGTCCTGGGCCAGAATCTCAAGTCTTATATTGACTAGGTTTAAAACGAAAGCAATGTGTCTACCTATATGCCCTTTTTCTCTCTATGGGTAGTCTGGAAACCGTGATGTGTATTTTGCAATTTAATGTATTTACGTATGAAGACAGAGGAAGGAAGAGAAATATATAGATACATATATGCACATGTATATACATATATACATATATATTAATACAGCCTGTTATATCTGGTAGGTAATAAGTTGTCAAAAAGTGTGTTAAATTTGTACCTACATGCCTTTATTACTGTACCTTTATTCCTTGTGATTAGCCACTTTATTTACTTATTCAATTTAACTGATTAAGGTTTAATAGTATCTTATGCTGGTATACCCCTTCACAATTTTCAAAGGGAATTCAAAAATCCTGTCATAGTCTGTTTGTGTTGCTATAAAAGAATACCTTAAGTTGAGCAATTTATAATGAAAAAAAGGTTTATTTGGCTTATGGTTCTACATTAAGCATAGCACCAGCATCTACTTCTGGTGAAGGACTCAAGCTGCTTCCACTCATGGCAGAAGAAAAGGAAGCCAGATTGTGCAGTGATCACATGGTAAGAGAGAGAGGAGGGACATTTCAGACTCTTTTCAACAACCAGGTCTTATGTGAACAGAGTGAGAACTTACTCATTACCTCAAGGGTGTCACCAAGTCATTTATAAGAGATCTGTCCCCATGACCCAAACACCTTCCATTAGGCCCAAACTTTAACATTAGGAATCAAATTTTAGCATGAGGTTTTGAGGGGTCAAATATCCAAACCATGGTACATTCATTGCTATTTAAATTATTTTCAACAATTTTTGGTCTATTCCATTACCAACCAAACCTTATTCTAGGGAAACTATATCATTATACTAAGTATTGTCAAATTATGAATTAACAGAAATGAAAAAATTATTTAGGTTGGTCCGTCATTTGACATGAAAAGAAAGTGAAGCCTAGGAAGGTTGAAATAGTTTGCCCAAAGCTACTTAGAAATAAGTAATAATTCTAAAACTTTTGCAGTAAATAAAAATACCAATAAAAGGTCATGTAAGAAAATAATTCCAAGTCCAAAAAATAGACCAGCTATCCTAAATAACATCTTTTTAAAAATTTCACACACTTTAAAAAAATTTAGTTAAATAACATGTAATAAAACAAATTCAAAACAGTAACAAATGTGGGCAATTTCTCAGCTCATGTTTGCAATGCAATGTGGACCTGAGACTAAGTATGTCAATTTTCACAGCATAAGCAGAGTATTGACCTAGAATACAGATGAGTACATTCTGTTTGTCCCACAAATATTTCCAGAGACACATTTAGAGCCATATTTAAAGTGATTGATTGATGATCTTTAACTTTTGCACACTACTTTCAAAGCTGTAGACACTCATTCTATAAACATTTGACTTAATTTGACTTTTGATTTTGACTTAATTCCATTCTGAGAAAAGTTTCTTTATTCCTATAGTATAGCACCAGGAAAAGAAATGCAGACAAGTAATTCTCGTCTGGAGTGTGATCTTCTAATAGAGTAATTTTCAAGTTTGAAAATTTGTCTTATTCTTTATGTGATACAAAATATGATCTTTTTTTTTTACCATATCCACTATGGCTTACCCCCAGGAAAAAGAAGTCACCAGACTTGAGAGGGAAGTTCATAGAATTTACATGTTCATATAACATGCAAATATTAAGAAAATAGAGGGATCACAAGTAAACAGCTTAGCATCACACCTAAGGGAGCTGGAAAGCAAGAATAATTCAATATTAATTTCAGTAGAAAAATCCAGATTACTAAAATAAAGTAATAATTGCAGGAAATAGAAGACACAAGTATCATAGAAAGAATCAAGAAGACAAAAAGCTGGTTATTTGAAGAGATACATAAGATTGACAGACCCCTGGCCAGATTGACTAAAAAAAGAGAGAGAGAGAAAGAGAAAGTCTGAATAAACACAATTAGAAACAAAAAAGGCAATGTCATAACTGACCCTGAAGAAATTCAAAAGATTATTAGAGATTACTATGAACATCTGTATGCAAATAAACTAGAAAATCTAGAGGAAATGGAAGAATTCCTAGCATCTCATAACCTCTCAAGATTGAAACAGGAAGAAATTGAAAGCCTAAACAGACCAATAAAAATCCAAGAAATTGACTCAGTAATGAGAAAGTTCCCCACCAAAAATTGTTGTGGGCCAGATGGTTTCTCAACTGAATTCTGCAAGACATACAAGGAAGAGCTGATGTCAAATTCTACTGAAAGTATCCTAGGCAATTAACTGAGAAAGAAGAAATTCTCCCTAGCTTATTCTATGAAGTCAATATCATCCTGATGCCAACCATAATGGGAAAAAACCAACAAGGTAATAAAGCTACAGGCCAATTTCCCTGATGAACATAGATGCAAAAATTGTCAATAAGATTCTAGCAAACTGTATCCAACAGCACATTTCAAGGATCATCCATCATGACCAGATGAGCTTCATTCCCGAAATGCAGGGCTGCTTCAACATATGTAAATCAATATACTTAATCCATTACATAAACAGGTGTAAAACCAAGAACCCCATAATTATTTCATCATATGCAGAAAAGGCATTTGATAATATTCAGCAACCCTTCTTGAAAAAAACCCTTGAACAAGGATACCCACCCTCATCACTCCTATTCAATATAGTACTGGAAGTCCTAGCCAGAGCAATCAGGCAGGAGAAGAAATCGGGGTACCCAAAAGGAAGAATTTAAGTTATCCCTCTTTGCAGCTGATATCAGTCTATACCTAGAAACCCCTAGAGAGTCTGTCAAAAACTTCTTCGCATGGATAAACAACTTCGGTAAAGACTCAGGATACAAAATCAATGCTCAAAAAACAGCTGCATTTTTGTTTTTTATTTATTTTTCAGAGTTTTGGGGTACAAGTAGGGCCATACTATATAAGTAGATTGTATGCTGGTTAAGTTTGGGCTTCTATCTTGCCCTCTTTCCCTGATAGTGGACCAGGTACCCAAAGTGTTGTTGTGTTCCCCTTATCTTCCCACCCTTCCTCCTCTACCAGTGTCCTGTGTCTGTTGTTCCCACCATTGTGCTTATGTGGCCAATGATTACAGCCTGCTTATAAGTGAGAACATGTGGTGTTCAGCTTTTTGTTTCTGTGACATTTCACTTAGTATGATGGTCTCCAGCTGCATCCAGGTTGCTGCAAAGGCCATGATCTTGTTCTTCTTTATGGCTGCATGATATTCCTTTGGATTGGTTCTATGTTTTTGCTATTGTGAACAGTGTTGCAGTAAACATGTGTGCAGATATCCTTTTGGTAGAGCAATTTATGCTCTTCTGGGTACATTCCCAGGAAAGGGATTGCTGTATCATTTGGAAGTTCAATTTTTAGTTCTTTGAGAAATCGCCAAGGTAATAAAGCTACAGGCCAATTTCCCTGATGAACATAGATGCAAAAATTGTCTGATTTTCATCTAGATTGTACTGGTTTACATTCCCACCAACAGTGTAGAAGTATGCCCTTTCCTTGTAGCCATGCCACCACCTGTGGCTTTTTGACTTATTAATGATAGCCATCCTTACCAGTGTTAGATGGTATCTAATTGTGGTTTTGATTTGCATTTCTCTGATGAATAGTGAAGCTGAATATTTTTTCATGTGTTTGTTGACTGCTTGTATGTCATCTTGTGAGAAGTGTCTGTTCATGTCATTTATCCATTTTTAATGGGGTACTTTTTTTCCCTTTCAATTCATTTGAGTTCCTTGTAGACCCCAGACATTAGGCCTTCGTTAGATGCATAGCTTGCAGATATTTTTTTTTTTCTAGACTGTGGGTTGTCTTTTCACTTTCTTGATTTTATTTTATTTTATTTTATTTTTTTGTGGCACAAAAACTTTGTAGTTTGACAAGGTCCCACCTGTCAATCTTGCCTTTTGTTGCATTTGCTTTTGAGGACTTGATCATGAATTCATTGCTTTCTCTGATATTAAGAAAGGTGTTCCCTATGTTTTCATCTAAGATTCTTAGAGTTTGAGGTTTTACACTTACATCCTTGCTCCATTTTGAATTTTTTTTAATATAGTGATAGGAAGTGGTCCAATTTCATTCTTCTATATATGGCTAGCCAGTCTTCCAGTATCTTTTGCTAAATATGGCTTTATTTCCCCAATGTTTGTTATTGATGGCTTTGTTGAAGATGGTTTGGTGGAGGGGCCACGTTTTTATTTCCAGATTCTCTCCCTTTTCCTTTGGTCTACGTGGCTATTCCTATATTAATACCATGCAATCTTGATTACTGTAGCCTTTAATAAAGTGTAAAGTCTGGAAGTGTGATACCTCCAGTTTTGTTTCTTTTGCTGAGAATTGCTTTGGCTATCCATGCTCTTTCTTGTTTCCATATGAATTTCTGTACTGCCTTTTCTAAGTCTGTGAAAAATTAACCTGGGATTGAATTGAATTCATAGATTGCCTTAAATAGGGAGAACATCCTGACATTATTAATTCTTCCAATCTCTGAGCATGGGATATTTTTTCCATTTCTTTGCATCATCTTTGATTTCTTTGAGCAGCGTTATATAGTTTTCATTGTAAAGGTTTTTCACTTCTCTGATTAAGTGGATTCCAAGGTGTTTCATTTTTTGTGGCTATTTAAAATGAGATTGTAGAAATAAAAGATGAAGATGGCGGCAACACAGGTGGAACTGTGAGATTCTCCGAATGTGAGTTCCCCAAAAAGACTCTTGCCCTCCTTCCCCTACCCCCTTGCCCACAGCTGGACGCATTGGTCCTAGGCTCAGGGACCCCCGGTCCCACACAGGGCTGGCTATTGCGTCCCGGGCTGCTCCCTCGCGGATGGGAAGGTTTGGGTCTCAGCTCCATCCCTGACTGCATTGATCCCAGACTGAGCCTCCGGCCACCCTAGGAGGCTCTGGGCACCCACCCCTTGGAGGCACTGATTCCATCTCTGACTGAAGCACACTGGGAGCGGCGCGGGGCCACCTCCGCTGCTCACCGCCTGCCCTTGGGAGCTTTGGGGCTCTGAAATCGGGAGCTCTGGAGCCCCGAGTGGAGCGCCCAGCTGGGCAGCCGATCCTCAGGAGGCTCACGCTATCACACTACCCCAGACCATCATAGTCGATTGCTCAGGGATCCAAAGAGCAGAGAAAAAGGATCTTATTACTTCAGCCATTCTCCAGGCAGAGACTCGCATTGCCCCACCCACCTGGTTCCCAAGGTAACCTCACGAAACAGAAGACAAAGCCACTCCCCTGGGAACTAAGCAGCAGACGTCTCCGGTTGCAGCTCAAAGTAATTTCGCGCCTTGGGAGGCTGAAGTAATAGGATCCTTTTTCTCTGCTCTTTGGATCCCTGAGCAATCGACTATGATGGTCTGGGGTAGTGTGATAGCGTGAGCCTCCTGGGGATCAGCTGCCCAGCTGGGCGCTCCAATCGGGGCTCCAGAGCTCCAGATTTCAGAGCCCCAAAGCTCCCAAGGGCAGGCGGTGAGCGGCGGAGGTGGCCCCACACTACTCCCAGTGTACTTTAGTCAGAGATGGAATCAGTGCCTCCGAGGGGTGGGTGCCCAGAGCCTCCTAGGGTGACCGGAGGCTCAGTCTGGGATCAATGCAGTCAGGGATGGAGCTGAGACCCGGACCTTCCCACCCACGAGGGAGCAGCCTGGGATGCAATAGCCGGCCCTGCGTCCGACCGGGGGTCCCTGAGCCTCGGACCAATGCGTCCAGCTGTGGGCAGTGGGGTAGGGGAAGGAGGGCAAGAGACTTTTTGGGGAACTCACATTCGGAGAATCTCACAGTTCCGCCTGTGTTGCCACCATCTTGACCGCAAT
>CAUYQG010097325.1:0-13851 GCA_963574415.1 Tarsius wallacei
TTCTTCCTTATGAGGGTTCTCTGGCTTTGTTCACTTTTGAGGTTGGAGTGTGGGATGTGGGTTGTACTTTTTGCAGTTTTGAGGTTTAGTTGAGGGGAAGCTGTGATTCAGAATCTGTATGCCAATTCCAGCATCCCCCTATTGGTATATGAACCCAGTGAAACCTACTTCCCACCGTCTTACAATCTTTCTGTGCAGCAGAATGTAGGTTTGGTCCCTCAGCCTCCCAAGGCGCGAGATTACTTTGAGCTGCAACCTGAGACGTCTGCTGCTTGGTTCCCAGGGGAGTGGTTTTGTCTTCTGTTTACTGACGTTACCTTGGGAACTCAGGTGAGTGGGGCAATGCGAGTCTCTGCCTGGAGAATGGCTGAAGTGATAGGATCCCTTTTCTCTTCTCTTTGGATCCCTGAGCAATCGACTATGATGGTCTGTGGTAGCGTGATAGCGTGAGCCTCCTGGGGATCAGCTGCCCCACTGGGCGCTCCACTTGGGGCTCCAGAGCTCCAGATTTCAGAGTCCCAAAGCTCCCAAGGGCAGGCGGTGAGTGGCGGAAGTGGCCCCGCACCGCTCCCAGTGTACTTCAGTCAGAGATGGAATCAGTGCCTCCGAGGGGTGGGTGCCCAGAGCCTCCTAGGGTGACTGGAGGCTCAGTCTGGGATCGATGCAGTCAGGGATGGAGCTGAGACCCGAGCCTTCCCACCTGCGAGGGAGCAGCCCGGGATGCAATAGCCAGCCCTGCGTGGGACTGGGGGTCCCTGAGCCTCAGACCAGTGCGTCCAGCTGTGGGCAAGGGGGTAGGGGAAGGAGGGCAAGAGTCTTTTTGGGAACTCACATTAGGAGAATCTCACAGTTACGCCTGTGTTGCCACCATCTTGACCCCAACTCCCTGTGCCATAATTCTTAATGAAGAGTATAAGGATTAGTAGAAAATCAGAATATCCATGGAAGTTTCCCCACCCCTGCTTCAAGAAACAAATGACTACTTCCATTTCCTGGACCACAATTTGTTCTCATATTTGTTTGGAACCCAAAGTTCTGGATTTTTTACTTGATAAAAACAGCACTATAAAGGGGAAAAATAGAGAAGACATTAACTAGAGGACATGAAGGCCATGGTAACATCTCCGCTTTACAAAAGCAGCAGCAGTGCCCTTGAGAAGGAGCTGGGCAGTGAAGGAAAAAAAAAATCAAGGATTAAACAGAGAAGGAAGACAGAGAGGATGAAAATTTTTTGAAAGGAATTGTTAGGTGTTTTGCATGTAAAGATATACTTGTAGCCAAAATAACATGCCTCATAAATTGAGTTAAAATAAATAATCATGAATTCATTTTAAAGGAAAAGGGCTCTATAAATATGGTGAAATTAATTTATACCAAATTAGCTTAAATAACTTAAAATGTGATTTAATTTCTCCACATCCATAAGAATATTTATTGTTTTATCTTATGCAATATGGTTTTATATACACACACAGACACACACACACACACACACACACACACACATACTGTATAATTGTTTTGGAAATACATTCTTGATTTTAAAATAGTCATGGTTTTAAAGGTAAGATAAAATCTACAATCACAAAATAAAAATTGGTTAGTTGATTTTTACCAAATCAGATTGAAGTATCATGTCTTATTGAACCAAAAAGGAATATTTTTCACACTATGGCAATATCAATAGTTCTCTATCAAGAGAATTCCCAAGTTCACTTTATCGTTATATCACTCAGAGTCAAGCAGACATCAGTTCTCCTAACGACTTTTGTTTCCCTGACTTGTCCTTTACTTTTAACTTGGTAATTATCTTCTTTGACACAATGAAGTATAAAAAGACAGTCAGAACTATTGAGATGTTCCTTTATGGTTTTCACCTGTAATAACATGCTTAGAAAGATTTTTCCCACCCCTCAAATTTAGAGCCAACTCTCTTTAACTTCAGAATGGCTTCTAGTTCTGTCTTTCCTTTATTTCATGCTGCGTTCCACAAAGGTTCCCTTTGAGACAGCTTTTTCAATTCAGAATGACTCTAGAAACACAGCTGCTTTGGAGAATATTGCTCACTCCACGCCTGCCTCTGGTTTTAGCAGGTCTTGGAAGGGTCAACATGTTACAGCAAATAGATAGTAGCCCTGTCAGTTAGTGGGTGTCTGTGGAATGGCTACGCTCTAGAAAACACTGAGGTAGGAGAGAGGGGGCAGGGAAGAGATCACTGACTCAGTCGCTATAAAGTGAACAAAAAAGTTAAGTAGAGAAGTTAAACAAATATGTATGAAATATTTTTTTTAGAAAACATCTAGATATCTTAGAGTCCTAACCCCTGGTACCTGTGAGTGTGATCTTATTTGGAAATAGAGTCTTTGCAGGTGTAATTAAATAAAACAAAGTCATACTAGATAGGGTGGATCCTAAATCCAATGAGTGGTGTTTTTAAAAGAGAAAGTAGAAGATTTGGACACGATTACAGAGGAAACCCGGAAAGGGAAAAAGTCCATGTGACTGGAGTGATGTTGCCACAAGCCAGGGAATGCCAGAGCCACCAGAAGCTGGAAACTGCAAGAAAGGATTCTTCCCTAGATCCTTTGGAAGGAGTATGGTCCTGTTGATACTTTGATTTTGCATTTCTGGCCTTCGAAACAGAGAGAACAAATTTCTGCTGTGTGTGTGTGATTTTTTCCCCTTTATTTTATTGTAAAGATATGAGGTACAAGTCAGGATTAGGTACATAAGTAGTGTACATGCTGGTGAAGTTTGGGCCTCCAACTGGTCCTCACCTCCCCTGGTTTAGGATCAGGTATGCTTAGTGATGTTATGCACCCCCACCTCTCCCCTGGCAGTGTCCCACTACTGCCAATGCCTCTCTTGCAGTATTGTGATAAATGTTCAGGACCCACTTATAAGTGAGAACATGTGGTATTCAGTTCTTTGTTTCTGTGATAGATCACTGAGTATGATGGACTCATAATCCATTCAAGTTGCTGCAAAACCTATAATTTTGCCCTTCTTTATAGCTGCATAATTTCTGTTGTTTTAAGCCACCCAGTTTGTGTAACTTTGCTATGGTAGCCCTAAGAAACTAGCACAGACTTCCTTGCTTCTCTTTAACAACTTGCCAAGTATTTTACATTTTTGTAAGGATGCATTTGAGTGTTCCGGGCTGAGTCACTCTTAGAATTTAGGACTTCCATATCAAGATGGCAAGGCAGATTCATACTTTATAGCCTTTCTGGCATCAGACTCTTAACAAAGAAAAATTGAACATAAAAATAAAAAGACATATATGATCCAGAATACAAAATAAATAGCTCTCTGAATTAGAGCTGGAACAAAATTCTAAAATGGCTAAAGGTGTTAACACCCCAGCTTGCTGGCCTCCCAGGGTAACTTCTGACCTCCAGAACTGTAAGATAATAAATGTGTGCTATTTGAGCCACTGTGTTTGTGGTATTTGTTACAATGGTATTAGAATAGGAATACATCCAGCATTTATCAAAGGAGGCTGAACACAACTGCAATTGAGCTCCAACAGAGGCTAGGGCTCCTAGTGTCCAGGAAAAGGAGAAGATAGAGGTAAAATCTGTGCAAAGTCACTTCCTGGCTCTGAGGATGCATTCATCATGATCCCCCACGGTGTCTGAAGCAATAATTTCACACGGCTGTATAGACACCTGGATTTAGAAAGGCAGCCTGGAAGGGCCCAGAGAAGTCAACTGCAAAATCCACAGACAGAATGAGTGGCACAGAAGAGAGAATATAAGAGAGAGAAAAAAGCCAAAACAAAGCAAAACAAGAAATTCCTACACAAAATATGCTTCCAAATCCGATTCTAAAACCACATGAAGAAATGTAATGCTAAGAAGACAGCCAACACAACCAACAGTCTAAATAGAAACTCACTCCTGCTGACATTCATATTTATAGAACTGTTGAACAAAAAACTTAAAATGTGAATATTGAAGTAACTCAAAGTGCTGAAAGCACGTTTTTGTAAAAAAGGATACTGAGGCACAACCAATGAAGATTAAAATAACACAGTCATTAATATGAAACATGCCATATACAAGATAAGTTCAAGGATGGTCAGAGTTGAAAAGTAACTCTCAAAAACGAACTCACTGCAAAATAGCAGTGTAACACAAAAAGACAAACTCTCTTAACATAAATCAATCCCTAAGATGAATATGTATATATGTTTGCATATATGTGTGTGTGAATATATATATAGAGAGAGAGATTCTATTTTTAATTTTGCAGAAGCAAATAAAGCCTGGGATTGATTTTACTGTTTAAAAATATCTTCTTTATATAAGAATGTATTGTTTATTCAAAATAAGAATATATTATTTACTCAAAATAAGACATTGGATTTAGGGAGTTGTAGTCATGATACATTCTAAATTTGAAGTTCCAATTCTAACATATGGCAAAGGAAAGCCTGGAATTTTGAAAGTCAGAACACAAGGAAAAGGCTCCCGTTTTCCTGCCTTCCGGTATTCATCAGTTCTATGAGCCACTACTACCCTAACTGCTGGCCATAAGGGAAGTATGAAAGGGTTATCAGTGAAAAAAAGAAAAAAGAATGAAATAAAAAAGTGATAAAGAATCCAAAGGCTAAAAAAAAAATGGCATTCTGAAAATAGTACCCAACAACACCAGTAACAGGAATAGAGAGATTCATTCATTTAAAAGACTTTTTTTTCTAGACAGCCAATTATGTTATGGTTTCTCTTGAGAACCCAACAAACAAATTATCTTGAAGAGAATTTTGCTTGTTGGGTTCTGCAGTTTAATAAGGCAGCGGTGCCATCAGCACAGAGTTCTAACACGCCTCACAGGAGAATGTCTTGGACACACTCCGATAAATTAATTTTCTAATTCTGGCTCTGTCACCAACTAATTTGGTTTCTCTGGATTAATGATGCCACATCTGAAAATGCTGGGATTAGACTAGATGTTTCCTCATGTCTCTAATCTCTTTTAGGTCTCTAATTTTTATTATTCTGTTTCACAGTGATATTAAAATAGTCTATATCCCCAAAGCCTTCTTATGTATGATTTATGAGTGTAGATTGAAAAAGAAGGATATAGCAGAATTCTCAAAATAAACTGCAATTAAAATAAGGGATTATTAATGTTCTCACTATACCATACAGTATATCCTCAAACAAGACAGAAGAAGTATAAGTTTTCAATTGTTATTAATGATTGTGTACTACAAACCTGCCAGAAACTTTCAAAAACTGCAGAAATATATTGTAAACAACCTCTTATGAGCTACGCCAAGGTATAGGAAAGCAAAGTTTACGTTTGGTTAAGTTTTAAATATTGTTCCATTCTTTCTCCTTGATCAATATAAATTGAAAACAGATTTATCTAATTCACTTCAAGAACCTAGTAATGGATTTGGAAGGCCAATTCTAGGTCCCTCAGGTATTGAGCAAAAAACAAAGCATGAATGGTCTTCCGTCAATGAAGCTGAGGCATGTAATAAAACTGTGACTCACTATGAAAGCTGAAAGCATACCCAGCTCTAAGAGCAATGTGGACTCCAGAGACCACATGTCACAGAGCCCAAAAATCATGGGAGGAAAATCAGAGAAATTCTTCATAGTTTCAAGAAAATTAGAAGCAAAGAATAAGGACTAAGAATGATACTGGTTAATATTGGCAAACAAACTGCTGTCTTAAACACAGTTTAAGTTAATTACTGATTGGATGATGGACATATGGATTTTCTTTCATCTGGTATTAAAATCACACAGCTTTGCAGAAATTCATTAAAGTTACATTCATAGCCAAAAATATATTTTCTGGTTATTTGTGCATAACAAATTGCCCCCCAAAAAGCAACTTAAAATAATAATAATTTATGTTACTCATGAATCTGGAATTGACTAGAATCATCTAGAAAGTTCTTCCTCACATTCTTTCCATGGAGCTAGGTCATCTTCAAGACTTCTTCATTCACACATCTAGTGCCTGGGTTGCAAACACTTAGATAGTTGGGGACTAGAATGTCTGCAACTCTGTGGGCATCTCTATCTCTATCTCTTCAAGTCTCTTCCCCATCTTAATAGGGTAGGGCAAAACTCTGGAAAAGCAGGTGAGTCAGAAAGTATTGCTGCAGCCATTTTCAGAAAATATAACCTGCCCAAATCTGGTTGGAATGAGATCCCAATGGTTTTAGGAAATTCTTCCCAGTTTATTAGGAGATAATAAAGACTTTGGCATTATATTCGTTTTATTTTGTTGCCATAATGAATTGCCACAAAAAGTTATTATCTTGCAGTTCTGCAGTTTGATGGATTTCACTGGGCTGAAATCAAGGTGTCATCATGTCTTTATGCCCTTCTGTAAGCGCTAGAGGAGGATTAGGACTCTTGTCCACTCAAATTTTTGTAAGAATTCAGTTCTTTGCTCACTGCCAGCTGAGTGAGATCTGTTCCTGAGTTCTAGAGGTCTTCTGAATTCCTTGGCTCATGGTTCCCTTCCTCCTTCTTCAAAACCAGTAACCGTGAATCACACACTCTCACACCTCAAGTCCCCTGTCTTTCTTCCATTACATTTTTCTGATTGACTTTTTTGATGGAGAAAATTCCCTGCTTTTAAGGGCTCATGTGATTAGGTTGAACCCTCCTTGAAAATCCTGGGTAATCTTCCTACCTCAAGAACTGTAACCTACAGTTCTTTTTGCCATGTTTGGTAACACATTACAAGGACTAGGATTTGAGCATCTCTCGGAGCCATAATTCTGCCTACCATAGGCATAATTTGTTAAAGTGACATCATGACAATGGAATTAAAGAAATTGATATTAATATCTGATGATTCTGGGGACTCCATGAAGTGACTTTACATTCATTAATTACATCTGTTTAAACAAGTGATGGCCCTACTAACACACAGTAAGAAGCATAAGATTACCTAGTGCATGTCCTTAGGTTCATGATTTTTTCTCAGTGAAGAGACCATCTCACTAAAATTTAATTAACTTTATTTTATATGCAATTATAATAAAGATTACCTGGTTTCTAAAACCAAACTAATCCGGCAGTAACAGGTTACAAGTGGCAAATATCAACCTATAATGACAAGTGACATCTGGTAACGAAGAAATGTTTGAAGTAACACATAAAAACCATATCTACCATTCATACACAAATACAAACAGCAGTCAAAAATCATTTGTGGGCAGACATTGTTATACTGGTGTATATGACCATATGCCATGGAAAAATGACTAAGGTATATTCAGAATATTTGTTATGAGTTTGTAACATATAGAAACAAGTTTACATTATTAGAAATTGCTAGGGAAAAATAAAACTGGGTGTGCACGCAGTGTAGTAGACATGGCAAACTGGGCTGCTCCCACCATCCCTGCTGAGAAGGAAATGGCCCATGAGCCCACCCTCCCTTGTCATTTGTATTTTTGCGGTAGGATGTGTGACTAGACTGAGTAGGTTATCATCACCCCTCCTGGGACTGGCCTGTGGGCACTGAGAGAAGAAGAAGCAGTTCCTCAAGTGAAGCCATGATGTCAGACACAGGCTTGAATCCTAATAGCCTTGAGGACCCAACCCTACCCGCTCCAGAGAACTCAGGAAGACTTTCAGTCTTGGAGTTCTCTAGTGTCCTTCCAGTTACTTCATCTATTTATTTATTTTGGCCTAATCCAGTTCCAGTGAATTTCTCTTTTTTGTGACCAAACAATTCATCACTAAGACAAAGGGGCAAAATCTCAGTCATATGAAAAATAATCCAGCTATCAAAAAGGATCGATTCTCCAATGGCTCCAGATGGCTGTCAAGTTTTGTAGTTTGTGTGTTTTTAAAGTGCTTTTTGTTCAATATGAGTGTGTTTCAATAAACTATTCAGGCTTTGATTAGAAGAATATGATTTCCCACCTCAATAACTAGCTTTTCATGAAACAGATGTCTGCAATTTTACTTCAAATATGACCCAATAATGGAATTTGATCAAAATGAGCTGAAATACAGTGTTTTTCAAATAACCTGCTTATAATTGGTTTTAATATATCTCAACACACACCTTTTGAAGTTAAGAGATTAAATCATGATAGGAATTATAGATTTCAAAGAAAGTCCCTATCATTTATTAACCAAGAAATCTATATTTTTTTCGAAAAAATAATAAATCACATTAGCATTATAGACAATGAGACTTATTCCTGGAAAAAAAATCATTAGTAAGGTTAAAATCTCAGAATTTTGATGTTCAATGATTTTTATCACTTAGGGTCAAGGCAAGAATATAGAGCCCACCCCAGGTAATTCAATACAGGGAAATTAACATGGGGCACCAGTAACAACAGTGTTGGAAGAGTTGAACAGACCAAAAAGCAACAGAGGCAAGCCAGAGATTAGCAACAGCATTTGGGTTTGCACTACATACTGCACACAGGGCTGAAAAGACCAAGGAAAAGTCAAAGCCGCAAGGCAGAAGGTGGAATCATGCAGGAGACATAACTACAGCTGAAGATGCCATGTAGCAAGAAAGAGGAAGACATATCTGACTTTTTTTTCATTGACTGCCATTAATTAGCAGCTGGTTGGCAAAGGAGCCAGGCAAGGTAATTTGCAGGAGTTAAATCCCTGCACATTGATCAGATTATGGAAGAGCTGAAAAAGTTCTCTAGGACAAATAGGCCAATAGTCATTATCATGATTGTACAGATTTTTATGCTTTAAAAATGCATTATATGTGAAGTGACAGGTATCTGCTTCTAGTGTGGAACAGTATTTCAGCTAAAAATCATGTAACTACTCCCAAAGATCTTTCTATGATATAAAAAATACAGATACCTAAGATACACATATGGGGCAACCCCTTCAGGTCCCCTCCCACTGTGGGATCTTTTCTGTCCTCTCAATAAATCTTGCTTTAAAATAAATAAGAGTGTCAGGAAGATGGTGGATGAGTCAGTCAGACTATGCGAGTCCCAGTGTGAGTGAGTGAGTGTATGGAAAATTTTGTGTACGGGCTGGTGAGTGAGTGGGTGTGTGAGTGACTGAATGAATGAGGGCTAGGGAACTAGTGACCAGGGCTCTCCTGGTGCAGCAGCTGGTGCTGCAGCTGCTTGGCTTGGGCACTAGCGATTCCCAGGATGAAGAAGCAGAGTGCCATTTTTTTAAAAAAATCAACAAAACCCTTCCTGGGAGGAAAATTCTGGGAGAGACTAACTGGGGGCTCGTGAGCCAGTGGCCAGGACCCTCCTGGTGAAGCAGTTGGTTCTGTAGCTGCTCTGCTTGGTCCCCAGCACTTCTCAGGTGGCAGAAGGCCAGTGCTACTTTTTTTTTAAATGGACAAAAGTTTTCCTGCAAAGAAGCAATGAGGAGACACTAATGGCTCTGGGCTCTGCCTCACCATTGCAGCAGGAGAGACTGCCGGCTCAAGGCTTTGCCTCACCACTGCAGCACCTGGTCAGACGCTGGCAGCAAGGGCTGCAGAGGGAGCCCAGAAGCAGAGTCCCAGTGGAGAAGATGAAAGACACACCTGCCATCATCTTGAAAACGGGGCAGGAAAGTGTCCCGACTTGCTCACCATGAATCAATAGACCCAGTCTCTGTGACTGGCAGATCAACTACTCAGGGGTTGATTGTGACCCAGAGGGAATATCCTGAAAGCACAAACTTTGGAGGGACCTGAGGATTGCTGAGTCTCATGCGCCCCACCCTCTATGCTGATTCAGCCGTGACACAAAGGGTGTGGCCCAAAAAGGACAAAGAAGGACTCTAAAGAGATCAGTGGTGAGTCCCAGGCTGACCTGAACCCCCTCCTTCCCAGCAATCCTCTGAATGTCGGACCCACACAGCTGGGCCATGACTGAGAGGGACAAACCCAGGCAGAGCCTGGACTTCAGTTGCGATAGGAGAACTCCATTCCAGGATAGGTCTGACTGGGTCAGCCCCTGGTAAGTACATACCTGGGGAAGAGACAATACTGCATCTCCCACTGGAGGGGATCTCCCTGATCATATGAGAGTGGGAGGGGAGGACTACAGCCCCACTCACCCCCACTGCCCCTCCTCCTTCCCTGCTCTGGACACTAGAGAGAGTGAATGAAGCAGAAGCTCTACAGGAGATAGCATAGCAGACAAGAGGAACAATTACGGACACTGCCACAAAAGGGCAGGATTTTTTCTTTCTTTTTTTAATTTTATTTTTTCAAGTTTTTTTGCCTCTTTGTTAGTTTATCTATTTTTTAAAATATTTTTCCTTTGTGCGTAAATGTGTATGTGATGTTTTGATTGGAATTCCCTAACCCCACTTTTTAATTCTTTTCTTTTTTATCTTTTTCTCTCTTCTTTTGTATTTTGTTTTCTGTTTATGTGTGTATGTGAATGATTGAGTGTTCATATTTCAGGAGTTTTTTTGTTGTTGGTTTGTTTTTGCTCTTTTGTTCTTCTCTCTTTTATTTTTATTTTTTAGTTTAAAGTGTATGTGAATATATGTGTGAGTGTTCAATCTGAATTCCTTTTTTTTCCCAGTCTTTCTCTTTTTCTTTGCCATTTATTTTATGCTAGGCATGTGTGCATGTGTTTAGTTTTCTTGATTTTTTTGTCACTGTTTGTTTTGTTTCACTTTGTTAATATTCCAGTTTGTTTTGGAGTGTGTATGTTTGTATGTGTGTGTGTGTGTGTGTTCAATTGTTTTTTGCTTTGGTTTCTGCTTTCATTGGTCTGTGTTTTTTTTCTTTTTCAAAATTGTTATCTATCTTATTTCATTATATTTTTCTCTGTTCTCCTCATTGCTGTCACTGTATCTTGGACTCAGGGGGTACACACGTGTACCCATTGCATCACCATATTGAGTGGAGGTGGGGAGTGGGTCTTAGGGTATATATATCACAATCAGTGAACATTGTGATTTGCAAGTAGTTTCTGAATCCTAGCTCCCCATCCCCCACCCTATTAGACTTTCAAAACTACAAGAGACAGCAAAGCTTCCCACCCACAGTCCTGTTTCAAAATTGAACAAATCCAGAGCCCAGATCTGGGAAAATAGAGGGCTGAGCAAACATCAGAAGTGAAAGTCTCTCTCATAGAAACGGAATAATGAAACTAAAGAGAAAAGCAAGAGATTTATCACAAATGAGGAAAAAGTATTAGAAGACCACAGGCAATTTCAAGTGTAACAAAGAGAAAACTCCTGAAAAATCAGACCTTGGAGCCCAAAGAGTGGAAGTCACCAATGACTGACCCCAGAATACTACAGGGATTGGGGAATGGATGGAAAGAGTAAATAAGACTCAAGAAAGACAAGATGCAACACTGAAAGAATTTGTAACAGAGATTTTGGCAATAAAAATTACAAGTCTGAGAAACAGAATTAATCTAGCAGAAGAAAGAATCTCAGAACTTGAAGACCAGAAAATGGAATTAACCCTATCTGTAAAAACATAGAAATAAAACTCAGAAAGAACAGAGCCTACAAGAGATGTGCAATTATATCAAGAGGTCAAACTTACACCTGATTGGTATCCAGGAGGTAAACAAAGAAAACTTTCCCCATCTCACCAGAGATGTGACCAGCCAAACACAAGAGATATAGAGAACCCCCACAAGACATCGAATGAGGAGACCAACTCTTAGACACATAGTAATTATCCTACACAAAATAGGCACAAAAGAAAAAATCCTAAAGGCAGCAAAAGAGAAAGGTCAGACTACTTACAAGGGAAAAACAATCAGAATAGCAGCAGACCATTCAGCAGAAACACTATAAGCAAGAAGGGACTGGAGTCCAACATTCAAAGTCATCAAAGATAAACAATTTCAATCAAGAATTTCCTACCCAGTCAAGCTCAGCTTCATCAGTGATGGAGAATTAAAATCCCTCCCAGACATCCAATCCCTAAGAGATTATACAGCTTCCAGACCAGCTCTACAGGAGACACTTAAAAGGGTATTAAGCACAGAAGAGGGAGGAAAAAAGAGTGACCACACACTTCCCAAGAGAACAGCAGAGCAAGAATCAAGAGAGAATACATTTCAACAACAAACTTGAAAACACACACATACATCAACCCCAAAACCAAAAGAAAAACAAGCTAACAAAGAAAAAACTTTGAAAAATCTCAAGACAGGGATAGACAATCACATTTCATATCAGTCTGAATGTGAATGGCCTAAATGCACTGCTGAAAAGACACAGAATGGCAAACTGGATAAGAAACCATGACCCAATTACTTGCTGCATCCAGGAAATTCATCTCACCACAAAGGATGCACACAGACTCAAAGTTAAGGAATAGAAAACGAGTTTCCAGACAAATAGATCACAAAAGAAGGCAGCAATCACAATCTTAATATCAGACAAAACAGCCTTTAAACTATCAAAAATTTTAAAACATACAAGAGGATGCTACATAATGATAAAAGGTTCAATCCATCAACAAGAAATATCCATCCTAAACATATGTGCACCCAACACAGGAGCACCAGCAACTACTAAGTAAACTAAAAAAAGATATTGACTCTAACACTATTATAGCAGGGGACTTGAATACCCCACTGACAACCCAAGATAGATCATCTAGGCAAAAAATCAAATAGGAGATTCAAAACCTAAATGTGACAATTGACCAAAAGAACTTAATAGATACCTACAGATTATTCCACCCAACAACCACAGAATATACATTCTACTCATCACCACATGGAATGTACTAAAAGATCGATCACATTCTTGGTCTAAATCAAGCATAAGCAAATTCCATAAGGTTGAAATATTGCCATGAACCTTCTCAGAACACAGTGGAATAAAAATAAATATCAACACCAGCAAAATTTCCCCAAAGCCCACAAAGACATGGACATTAAACAGCATGATGCTGAACAACTACTGGGTCAACACTGAAATCAAAGAGGAATTAAAAGATTCCTGCAAACAAATGAAAGTGGAGAAACATCTTACCAAAACCTCTGGGATGCCATGATATCAGCTCTAAGAAGGGAATTTATATCTTTACGAGCACACATCAAGAAAATGGAAAGATCATGAGTGGAGAGCCTAACAAATCACCTAAGGGAGCTGGAAAGAGAAGACTACCAAAATCCCAACTTTAACAGAAGAATCCAAATCACCAAAATAAGAGCCTAACTACAGGACATAGAAGACATAATAACATCGAAAACATCTAGAAAACAAAAAGCTGGTTCTTTGAAAGAATTAAAAAGATTGATGATCCATAGCAGAAATGACTGAGAAAAAGTCCAAATAAACATAATCAGAAATACAAAAGATCAAATCACAACTGACTCCGAAGAAATGCAAAAGATTATCAGAGATTACTATGAACACCTATATGGAAACAAACTTGATAACCTAAATGAAATAGAGAACTTTCTGGCATCACACAACCTCCCCAGGTTGAAACAAGAAGACATTGATACTCTAAACAGACCAATAACAACCTAGGAAATAGACAGTTTCTTAAGAATCTACCGGAGTTCCAGTAAGATGGAGATGGCATAGATGGAATTGTGAGATGCTCCGAACTTGAGTTCCCAAAAAGACTCTTGCTTTCGTTCCCTCAGGTCTCAGCTCCTTTCCTGGTTACATCGTCTTGCCCAGAACAAGCCACCGGTCACCCAGGGAGGCTCTGGGTGCCAGTGCCTCAGAGATATCGATTCCATTTCTGGCTGAAATACCCTGTGAGTGATCCAGGGTCACTTTTGCCGCACACCACCTGCCCTTTGGAGTTTTGGAGCTTTGGAGCTCTGGAGCTCTGGGCCCACCCTGGCTGAGGTCCCATGCTTATGTAAGAGAACAGCATATCTTGAGGAGGTCCTGATCAGAGGCTCTCAGCTCCAGAGGAGGGAAC
>CAUYQG010097332.1:0-15921 GCA_963574415.1 Tarsius wallacei
GCAGCCTCGACCTGCTGGGCTCCGGCGATCCTTCCGCCTCAGCCTTCCGAGTAGCCGGAACTACAGGCGCGCGCTACCACGCCCGGCTGATTTTTTGATTTATTGTAGAGATGAGGTCTCGCCAAGTTGCCCAGGCGGGTCTCAAACCCACGGGCTCAGGCAATCCACTCACCTCCACTCACCTCAGCCTCCCAAAGGTGCAGGATTACAGGCTGAGCCACCGAGCCCGGCTCCCCATAAATCTTATAGACTTTCTTTTTTCTTTTATAAAATGTATTTTTCTTTTTTCTTTCTTTTTAAAATCTGAGTTACTTCAAAAGAGCTTTCTTCACGTCCAAATATTTTATTTTTTACACTTTGTCTACCCTATTGTTGAAGCTTTTTAATTTTTTAAAAAAATTCATTGAATGTTTCAGTTATAGGATTTTAATTTAGTTCTTTTATGATATCTACCTCTGTTGAAGTTCTCATTCAAATCATATTTTTTTCTACTTTTGTTAAATTATCTGTCTGTATTCTCTTATAGTTCCCTGAGTTTCCTTAAGATTATTATTTCCAATTACTTTTCTGGCATTTTGTGTATTTCCTTATTATTGGGATTTGTTATTAGAGAGTTATTATGTTCCTTTAGCGGTGTTATATTTCCTTGTTTTTTCATGTTTGCTGTATCCCTATGTTGATTTCTATGCATCTGGCAGAACAATCATCTCTTCCAATTTCATGGAGTATGTTTTATAGAGAGATATGTATTCATGTAGTCCTAGGGTATTAGTTGTGAGGATTGTGGGATTCCCTAGGAAGAATGTATGTGTGTGGGGGTAATGGGGGCTGATAGGCATCTTCCCTAACAGAGATTTGCTTATCTTTTTCCTGTGTAGGGAAGTCCCTCCTGACTCTGGGCCAATATGTGTGGGGAAAACGGGTGGCAGAGGCAGGGTACCTTCACACACTCTTTTGGGCTTCCAATCTCTACTCCCCACTGTATTTCAGGGCTCTCCCTTTGACACTCTAGTCAAATCTTAGTTGTTTATTCATTGTCTTGATCCTTTCTTGTGAGTGGGTGGATCTCACACTAACTGCCTCTAGTCAATCTTGCTGATGTTGATTGTTTCTCCATGTTTGGTTTAGTGTTTTGTTTAGTCTGCACAATGGGGTTAAACTTTTGTGAGAACTCTATTTTGGTTTGATTTTTGGTGTGATTATGCACATTTGTAAATAATTTTGGTCTTTTATTTTTTCTTCCTGCTTATTAATAAATAAAATATTCTAAGAGCAAAAATAAGCATTCTAAATGGGAGGTGTGAGATGGCTAATGAAAAGCCACTAAAGTGGTTGCTAGCATCTAAAACACTTGTTCAAATCCCTAACATTCCCTGCTAGAGTTTATGGGATTTATTTATTTCTTATTTAGCTCTTAAGGGGTTAGTAAGAAATAAAATCATCCCCAAATTCCAAAGGCACACAGTGACAGCCTTCTTTCAAGGATTCCAGCTGGCTATATATGGCTCATTCTTGTGTACATTCTTAAACTAATGAGAAATTTACATAACAAAAATTCAGAACTCAAATGGCCATTATTCAAACTTTCTAAGAATACTGCAACTATGAGGTTAAAATGTGGAGACTTTTAAGCTATCTCTCTTTTTCTGTCTTTCTCGGCTTACTTTGCTGACATTTTTGCTTGTATTAAAATAAATCTATTACTAAACTCAAGGCCACCTGAAGGTTTAATTTTCCAGTCAGCCCCAACTGACAGCCAGGAATTAACTAAAATGACTCATTTGAAAAAAACAAACACAAAACAAAAAACACAAACAACCAAACAACAACAACAACAAAAACCAAGAGGGAGAGCGTAACAGATCAAAACAATAACAACAACAAAAAACTGCTTTACTCCAAATTTTGGTTCACAATCTTATATTAGATTATCTATAGAGGTTAGTCATGTGACAGGTCTCAATTGTCAAAAATATAATTTGGATCTAACTGTTCTTTTATAAACTGGTAAATTAATCTCTCTATGCTCTACTGTCTCATGACTAAATTATTTAAATGAAAACTGTCAGATCTTTGTATATGTGTTTATATATCTTTATGCATGTGTAGATGTAGCATGTTATATGTTATATTTACATCGTAGAAAGTGATGTAGTTGGCCAGAAATTTTTTAAAGAACTCTATTCACGTGTTTGGGCTCATACAAATTGTTAAAATATACTGTATAGTAATTAAACCAAATACCTTTTAGTTCATGTGACTTAAGTAAGTTGAGATTTAAATGGCTGGTAAAATACAAATAAAAATGTCTTCAAAATTGTCAGCATACATTCTTGCCTGAATTTACTACTGGTCAGACAATTTTATATTTGTCTTTGCTATATGTTTTAAGGTAATACAAATATACACCCTGCCTGCCTACAAAAAGAATGATTTTTGTTTGTGTAAGCCCTTGATAAATAAGACTGAGTTAATATTGATGGCTTAATAAAAACAGCTGTATCTTCTGAGTTGTTGGCAAAATACCCATATATTTAATTTGTAGTTTCTTATATAGGTGAACCTCTGATTTTCACAGTCTATAAAAATGGTTAATAGGAAAATAACTTGAAATGATGACTAGTTTTGTTTATCTCAGTTTTCATTAGTAATCTAGGCATGATTGTTAAAAATAAATAAATTAGTTAAATATAAATGGCATAAATGTTTATAAATGGTCTTTTACATACTTTGAAATTTTAAAGTTATGCTATGTTCAATTAATTAATAAATACTCATTAAGTGTCTGGATCATTTCCAAATAAGATAAAATACTGAACATAAATTGCTGAATATAAACATAAGTTTAATTATTGACTTTTTAAAGTTTATAGAAAGACAAATACATTTTGGTCTATTGATACACATAAAGTTATATTATGGAGAAACATGTTTTAAAAATTATATGTGATAGCAGTTCAAAATCACCTATTTCCTAGGTTTTCACTAGAAATTAAGGTTACTAAGAGTTTAAAGTTCTGATGATTGTATACAGATATATATACAAAAGATACCAAAAAAGTAAGATGTATCTTTGATTTAAAAAATTATTAAAAAGCCATAAAATGTGTTATTTATTGAAAAAAATTAGATAAAATTATGTCCAAATTCAGAAACTATATAAAATTATACCTAAATTCAGAGGTTATTTGAGGTTGTTTCAAAAAGTAAATTTAGGAAGGAAATACAAGCAAGATATAAAGGAACCAGTAAGTAGAAGAAAGAGATGTGAAAAAAGTTAGAAACATGAAGATGTATTTTTGGTAAGAATTCTGCTATATCTTACTGCACATGATTAGCGGGTCATACATCATTGCCTTCTGCTCTTCCTCCTTCTCTTCTTGAGAAGGTAAATCTTTTTACTTGGCTGGGGTGATAACTCTCTCAACTTTTTTCTCAGCTCCTAAAACCTTTTTTTCTTCTGATTCTAAGTCTGCTGTTATCGCCTGATGCTAAAATGTTTGTATTGAATGCCTAGAAAAGAAGTGTTTTCCTCCAGTATAACTTTAATTCTGTACTCTTGGCTTTTTTTGGTATGTCTGAATTGTCCCAAGCAACCAGAAAATCCCCCATGCTTTGACAAAGAGCCACATATTCCTCTGCTCAGCATATTCGTTTTCTTGTTAACATTTCTCTGTAATATGGTATATCCTCACAATTTTGGACACATACTCTTTGAATGTTTGATTACATTCAAGTACTTTTTATTTTTAAAAAATCAGGTTTGACTTCCAGGTTATCTAAAAGGGCTTCCCGCAAGGAAAAACAATCACATTGCAGAAGGTTTTTCTTTACCTTTGAGGTAACTGGCCTGAAAAACAAAAATGGTATGCTTCATCAAAATAATTTTCTGTGTCTCATGTTGTCTTCATTAGATTTTTTTTTTATTACTTAGGAAAACTGAGCTTTGGAAGGGTTTTGTTTTTTTTTTTAAACATTCATATAACTTCCTGTATTGCTTTTGCAATTTTTGATTATCACTGGTTAAATAAATGACTATTATTTAGTTACTTCTCCAAGCTTTGTACAAGAAAGAAATTAAACAAAATTGGGCTTATTTAAAATGTTGGGTTATATTACATAAAATGTGTCAAATTTTAAGTGATGCTTAATCGTGTGTGTGTGTGTGTGTGTGTGTGTGTGTGTGTGTGACCAAAAACAACCCAGAATTATGTTATGGAGGGCAGGTCCCTTGTAGTACAGGCTTCCCTGCTAGGTTAAGTGTTCTAGGAACCCATTGGTGTCAGTGTACCAGTTAACTCTATTGTGAGAGGGCTATTGTGAGAGGCTGTGTTCAGCTTTAGTGAATTTTTGTTTCGAGGTTCTTTCAAGGTGTTTATCTATTTCATGATGGGTGATTTATGAGTGCACCTGCCCACACTGTGCTGAGGGGTCAGCAGTTTTTGACCCAAAATGGCCTGACCCCAGTTTCTCACCCTCCCTATTCAACTGAACTTGTCCTGAGGAACTTTTTTGGTTTGTTTGTTTCCTCAATGAAAAAAAGTCCTTAAAGGGAAAAGTTTTGCTGGTGTGGAAGAGATGAAACCAAAAATGGCAGAAGTACTAAAAGACATCAAAACTGACAAGTTCAAAAACTGTTTTGTGCTGTGGAAAAAGTGTCCAGATAGGTGCATTGCATCAGACTGAGAGTACTTTGAAGGTGACTGAAGTTTAAACATGCAAGAGTAAATATATAATTTTTATAAATAAATTCCATTGTAGGGGGGGGTTCCCCCTTTATATTTATACATGTATATTTAGAGGCTACCTCTCATTCTGACACTCAGGTTGGAGTGCAGTGGCACAATCATAGCTTACTGCAGCCTCGATCTCCTGAGTTCATGCAATCCTCCTGTCTCAGTCTCCCAAGTAGCTGGGACATCACCCCTAGCTAATTTTTTGAATATATGTATGTATTTTTAGAGATGGGGTCTTACTTTGTTGTCCAGACTGTTTTCAAATTCCTGTCCTCAAGCAACTCTTTGCTTCAGTCTCCCAAAGTGCTGTGTGTATTACAGGCATTAGCCGCTGTGCCCAGCTCTTCTTTCAGTTACATTTATAATATGTTATTGATATAAATTTTCTAAAACTGTATACATTTCTTTAATTATTACATTGTATTCCACAAAAATGATTGCATTTTATTCTTAATTTCTGGTTATAGTAAACTGTCATCAGATTTTTATCAATGGTTATTTTAAGTTTTTGTCATCTACAGTATTGTTTTAATATTTCTCTAAAAACATCGACAATCAAACTCAAGAAAAATACTCTGACAAGTGCCCTCTAATTCAGGTTTTTAATAACTTTAATACTAATGAGCTAAATATAATTTTTCTAATATTCTAATAAAAACTTATAAATTTGTGAAACTGCTCATCAAGATCAAGCAAAACAAAGCATAATTACATAAATTAAATAACTAATAAAATAATGTTTCCATGATTTTTATTTGTGACATTGTTAGTTCTTTACCTAATTGTCTTGTTTTACAGATTTAAGGTCATTTTCTCTTTTAAGTTATCTATAGATGATAACAATTTGGTGACGTATACTTTCTGAGCGAAGATTAAAAATTTACTTTTTTTTTTCTTTTTGACCCTTTCAAAATTCAGAAGCTGCTTGTATCATATCTTCTATGATAATAAGAATCTGCTCTCTTCATAACAGGATACAATTAAAAAATTGGTTCTATTACCAAGGCTTTGAAATGTCTTGTTTAAGTTGTTTGTAGACAATGACAAGCAAAATCTAAAGTCTGCCTTGGTTTGGCTTCCTAACCTCAAGAGGTTTTAAAATCTGAGATCCCTTTGTAATTAATTACTATACTAGTTGCACTTATAAATAAACAGGCCAAAATTGATGAAATTAAACTTATTTTACAGACAATATTTTTCTTCTCTGATTATCTTTGATAACAATTGGAAACACTGTGAAAAAAAAAGTCATGTTAAAAAAAAACCATAAGGGAAAAATTATGAACTTTACTGAAACTTGGATGGATTTAGAGTCTATCATACTCAGTGATCTATCACAGAAACAGAAAGTTGAGTACCACATGCTCTCACTCATAAGTCGACCCTGAACATTTATCATAACACTATAAGAAAGGAATTGGCAGTAGTGGGACACTGCCAGTGGAGGGAGGTGGGGGGATACATAACATCAATAAGGGTACCTGATCTCAATCAGGTGAAGTAGGGTCCAAAGGTAGGCCCAAATTTTACTGTGTAATGACCTCTTATCTACCTAATTCTGAATTGTACCCCACATCTTTAAAATAAATAAAAATAAATTTTAAAAATTCACAATACGGCTGTTATTAAATTGTAGCTCTATATATTATTTTCAAGTTTTTATTATCTATCTGTAGACTGGACTAGATACTGAATTCTTCTAGGTTCCTCCAATCCAACTTTCTTCCATGGAATTACTAACAATGGGAACTGCTTTGATTTTTCAGAGAAAGATCATGAACAAAAGGGAAAAAAATGTGAAAGTTGTCAGAATCAAAATGAAGTCACTTGTGTTAAAACTTTGACAAATGAAGCCAGGGACGGCCATGATGGGAGAGTTCTCATATACAAGAACTATCAGTAAGAGTTATCACAAAAAAGACTCTGTAAAAAAACACAGCCTTGTACAAGGGCCACTATGAATACTTCTGTAAGAACATCAGTCCAGGAACTGCCTGTCCAACTTTGGGCTGATGCCATGCTTACTATGGATCTTTGTAGAGAAAATAACTGATTCAAAATAGTTTATATAATCCTTCTCATTGTGCCTTTAAAAATGTCCTCTTCCCCCAACCTCCTTAAATACACACATAGTTTACTAGGGAATGTGTATTTCTGTTACAACACTACTTTATGACACATATAGTTGGTTTTTTCACTTTATTGTAAAGGTGTGGGGTACAAGTCAGGATTTGGTACGTAAGTAGTCTACGTGCAGGTGAAGTTTGGGCCTCCTATTGGTCCTTACTTCCCCTGGTTTAGGATCAGGTACCCTTAGTGATGTTATGTGACCCTGCCACCTCCCTGGCAGTGTCCTGCTACTGCTGACCCCCCTCTTGTAGTGATAACTGTTCAGGACCCACTTGTGAGTGAAAACATGTGTTATTGTTCATTGTTTCTGTGACAGATCATTGAATATGATGGACTCTAAATCCATCCACATTGCCACAAAGTCCATAATTTTGTCCTTCTTTATGGCTGCATAATACTCCATCGTGTATATGTACCACATCTTCTTTATCCATTCCTTTTTAAGGTCTCCTTCTTTGCTTGTTATTTAGGTTGATATTACCAAGGCTTTAAAAAAAATAAGGATGGTGTTGACATGGATCTGGGCATGCATTTCTAAAATTCATTCTCCCTGTGACATATAGAAGTTAATATAAATGACAAGTTCAAACTTTCTTGGTACATGTATATACATGTATACCCATTCATCTATTTTGTTGATTTTTTAATAACCCTTATTCATTTGATAGATGTTAAATGATCTCTATTTGGAGACTTAGTAGTCTTCCCATGTCAAACTGCAATTTCTACTTCCTGCTATAAGGCATTTAACACCCAGTAATATAACTGTGTGCCCATCTACACAATAGATTGTGCTATGCCCTAAAATAAGAAATGACTGATCCTTTTTTATGTTTCCAGATTTTCATATAGTCTGATGCAGTCTGACATAGAGTATGGGCTCATCAATGAGAATGAATGAACAAATGAATGGGTGAATTTAAGAATACAAGCAATAGGTGTGATTCTATGTGACATGCAAAGACATTCTTCACAGACTCAAAGAGACTTGACAACAACATGGGAAATGAGACATTAGCACTATGGCCGGCCCTACTGCTTGCCTGTCCACAGCCATCTCTCCTTCTTCCCTGCTAATAGAATTCCAACTTTGTTTTTAGGCAGTGATTCTAGGAAAGGTGGCTCTTTCCCAGGAATGAGTTATGATAGGTCAAATCCAATCATGACAACTGCATTCCTCTTGCTTTGTGACCGATCCAGAAGTAAACATGTGTTTTAGTGTGGGCCAATGAGGCATGAAGAAAGTCTTCTAGGGATTTTGCTCTGCCCATATAAAATATGAGACATTTGAGGATAAAAACTTTTGCCTCATGCCCTTTCCCTATGACTTGGAGGGTCTACTATTTGCCGGGCATACCGTAAGCTCTTGAGAATGCAGTGGTGAGAGAGAGCCAACGTGTCAGCTCTCATAGGGATTATATTCTATTAGTGAAGATGGAAAATAAACAATGAACACATATGTAAACAGGTCACATATTGTGAGGGGAAATTAATTTGGGTTATTTCACAGAGAGAACTGGGGTGAGAGGAAAACTATCTTTTTAAGCCTGGGGAAGGGATCCTCTGACAAGTAAAGAGGTCATTCTAGAAACATAAAAAGACAGCTGGTATAGGTGGATTGTGGAGAGGGAAAGTGAAAGTGTTGAGAAACAAAGTAGGAAAATGGGCAACAATAGATGTTGTTAGAGGCCATTACAAGGCATTTGGATTTTATTATCAAATGTGATGTGAGTCATTGGAGGGTTTTAACCTGGGGATCTATTTCTAGAAAAATGTTAACACAAACTAAGCTTTTGATTAATTACCATGAATTTTAAAGGCCTTGAGTTGAAAGAGAATACTCTAAGTAGGAAAGCCCTAGTTTGCTAGCAATGTAGGCTTGCCTGCTTATGTATTTATTTATTTACTTAATGGCATTTTCTATTAATCTTATTTGATAATTTGGGTACTTAAAATGTTTGGTTTTTGTTCTTCATTGAGATAGTGTTCAGTTGTAGCTATTTACAGACCTTTACAGGCTATAAGACAGGATTAGATTTATCAGATATTTTGTCACAAAGTTGACAGGTTTTGGCAGCTTACTGAGTGTGGAGAATGAAGTAGCAAGTAATATAGATAAAACACTGTGCTTTTAGGTCTTCCCTCTGTTTTAGCATCCTCCAGTTTTATTGCTATTTCTTACTGTTTATGCTCTCCAAAATAGATAGTGAGCTTTTCAAGGCAAAGGTCTATGCATTTCTATCACTCCATCAGAACCTAGTATCGTGCCTCAGAAGGGAATGCCCACAAATTCAGTTGATTATTAACTGAGTTTGAACATCTGTTTTTAAAGTTTAAAAGCCCTGATCCCTGAGAACTTGTGTCTGGGTCAGCTGCCCACTCTTGGGCCAATCATGGTAGTTAGGGGAGTATGGTCTAGCTTGTGTCATGTCCTCCCTCAGCGTTGGCCAAGGAGGACTGAGGGCTGTGTGAAGATGGCATCCCAATTTAAACTAGCAGGTTAGAGCAGGGAATGGCTGTTTTGAGCGGAACTCACATTAGCTGTCCGCCTTACTGCTCTTATGAGCTCCCCACCTGCACACGAGACTTCCCACTCCACATCTTGCTTGACCGTTTCCCAGGCATTTCAAACCCAATCATTTTTCCTTACACTAGTCCCAAGCCTGATCCTCCACAGTGTATGGCCCTGCCATACATCCAGTTGCTTAAACCAGACACCTCAAAATTATACCTAACTCCTAATCTTCTCTCTTGTCTCTTATACCTTTATACACTCTGTGCCAGGTATATTATTTTGCCCCATTTCCTGCTGCCAACACCTCACTTAAAGCAACATCATTTCTCTTCTGGAATACTCTACTGGTATGCTAGCATCCACTTTTTCCTATTTCTAAGAAATCTATTCTCTGCACCCAAACTGTCTAATATAGCAGTGACTAACCATGAGTGGCTTTTAAAATTTAAACTAAGAATTAAGATTGAATACATTTAAAAGCTCAGTTCCTCAGTTGCACTCACCATATTTCAAGTGGTCAGTCAATATCACCATGTGGTGGGGACTATCATATTGAGCTCTTGTAAAACAGCCAGCTGGAGATGGAGCATGGGAAGTCTGAACAGCAGCTGGCATGCTCGGAAGAGATGTAGCTGGACATCAAAAGTCTGCTTTAGCCAAGCTTGCAAATCATTCTTCTTTTTATTATAAAAAGTTACAAAAAGGTTAGAGATGGGGTTTTACTATGTTGCCCAGGCTGGTCTTGAACTCCTGGCTCCAAACAATCCTCCTATCTCAGCCTCCTGAATAGGCTCTGCTTTGAGGGGAACTCAAATAAGTCAAGTCTTATATCTAAATCCTTCTAGGTCCCTTGGCTGGAATAACTGATTTTCCTGGGTATATTTCCACTCCAACCTTGTAGGGAGTCCAGAGAAGTGAAACCCACTCAACTGAGACAAAGGGAAGTAATTGTGGTATGTGCTCACAGCACTGCTTACTTCTCTTTTGTGGCATTGATCAAAATTATATTTTAACTATAGCTGTGTTATTAAGTGTTTAATATCTGTCTTTACTTCTAGACTTTGGAGGCGGCGTTTTTCTTGTTCACTACAGTCTCTTTTGTGCCTAAAACCAGACTTGGTAAATAGTAGACATTCATTGAACATTTTGGAACAAATGACCTACTGAACCAGTTATTTAAGTATCAGTTAATATTAGTGTCTCATATTTATTAAGCTGTTTACAAAGGACTTTACTATGTATTTCATTTTACTCTTCAAAACTCAGAATAGATATTGTTATTGATATTTTTTCTAGAATTGATTCAGGAGCTGTTACGTTCCAAGCCCTGCACTAGGGGCTGAGATACAAAGGCATGTAAGATAGTGCTTCTCAATCCAGTCACCTTGGAATCTTGTTCAAGTGCAGCTTCTGATTCACCATGGGATAAAACCTGCAATTCTGTGTTTCTAGAAAGTTCTCAAATGCTGCACTGTCACTTGTTTGGAGACTACACTTTGAGAAGAATGGATTTAGGTTAGTGGTTCTCAGTCTCAGTTACAAATTGGAATTTCCTGGGAGCTTTACGAATACTTACACCTGGGTCCCATACCCAGAGATCCTAACTTAATTGGGGCAGGATTTTTGAAAATTTCCTAGGTAATTTTAATGTTCATTCAACTGATCTAGGGTAATGGTTCTGATATTGCAACATGCACCAGGCTCCCTTAGTGGACTTTTAAAGCACATGTTGCTGGGTCTCAAACCTGGAGTGTCTGATTCAGTAAGTCTGATGTGGGCCTGAGAATGTACATTTCTAATACGTTCCCAGGTAATGTCAATGCTGTTGGTTTGGGAAAGCACGCACTAAGACCCATTAATCTAGAAGCAATGACAGATACATAAATAGGTGAGTTGTGGTGAAATGTGGGAAGTTCAGCAACAGAACCATGTACAGACATAGCAAGATGGAGGAACCTGGCTCAGAAAGGGCTTCATGGTGGGAGTGATATCTGAGTTGGGTTTAGAAAGACAAGGAGAATGGGAAGGAGTCATATAAGAAGTAATTTTATAGAGAGGACATGCACAAAGGTACACAGAAATGAAAGGACAGGGTACATTTGGGGGATGCTATGAAGCTGGATATTGAGCATAAACTCAAAGCAAGGCAGTTACAGCAGGACACTAGGTTTGATCAATAGGCTGAAACCAAGATATAAGAGAGGGGCATTCCATGCTATTCTTAGACTTTATTCTCACTGGCAATGGGGAGCCAGTGAAGGGGAGGGCTAAGGTCACGTTGACAGTAGCCTGGAGGATGGTGATTGTATGCCTAAGAAACAACAGATACACCCAGAAATAATGAGAACACTTCAGGATGGAGTCATTGAGTGCACAAACCTGGACAGTAGGGGCCCATGAGGATGCAGAGGAATGGATAGAAACCAGAGCTGCTGATTTGACAGCACAAACAACTTGATGGAACCGGGGTCAAGGAATGTTGGCATAATTAATGAAATTGATGGCAGCCCCAAACAAACATGGAGAAAGGTATCTGGGGGTGGAGTGGGGATGGAGCTAGATGAAGTGATAAAGATTTGTGTATATAGGGGATATCTGATAGACAAGTAGCTATACATTCTATAGCTAGGGTGGGGGGAGTCTAAGATGGTAATTTAAATAATGGGAGTGATCAGACTGGGCAGAGAGGAAATACAAAGTGAAAAGAGAACCTGATGAATGGTTAAAGCCATGTTCCAACACTTTTACTGCATACAAACATACTCTCAAACTTTGAGGCTAAAAGAAACAATGATCATTTCTTTTGCTCACAAGTCTACCATTTGGGCCATGCTCAGCGGGCAACTTCTATTTCACATACTTTCAGATGGGGCACCCTGACTGGAGAGAGAGAATCTATTTCTAAGTTGGGTCTGGGGGAATTTTCAGAAGTTCAGTACACTCTACAAAACACTGCTCAAAGAAATCCAAGAAGACACAAACAAATGGAAAAATATCCCATGCTAATGGATTGAAGGAATTAACATTATTAAGATGTCCATCCTTCCAAAGGCAATCTACAGATTTAACACAATACCTATTAAATTACCAACATCCTTCTTCCTAGACCTGGAAATGACAATACAGAAATTCATATGGAAACATAAAAGACCACAAATAGCCAAAACAATTCTTAGCAAAAGCAACAAAGTGGGAGGTATAAAGCTACAATAATCAAAACAACCTGGTATTGGTACAAGAGCAGACATATAGACCAATGGAACAGGATAGAGATTCCGGAAGCAAAACCCCAATTCCTCAAGCAACTCATCTTCCACAAAGCCTCCACCAACAACCAGTGGGGAGGAGAACCTATTCAGTAAATGGTGCTGGGAAAACTGGCTGACTACATGCAGAAAACTGAAACAAGATCCCTACCTATCACCATACACAAAAAATCAACTCTAAATGAATCAAAGACCTAAATGTAAAACTGCAAATTATAAGAATCCTAGAAGAAAATATGAGAAACACCTTTATGGAAACTGGAATAGGCAACCAAGTACTGATCAACTCTCCAAAAATGAATGCCACAAAAGATAAGATAGACAAGTGGGACCTCATCAAACTGATAAGCTTCTGCAAAGCCAAAGAAACCATCAAGAGAGCAGGGAGACAGCCCACAGACTGGGAAAAAATATTTGCCAACTGTATAGCTAACAAAGGCCTAACATCCAGGATACACAAGGAACTCAAATGTGCCAAAAGAAAAAAACCAAACAACCCTATTAAAAAATGGGCAAAAGATATGAATAGATACTTCTCAGAAGAAGACATATGAGCAGCTAACATATACATGAAAAAATGCTCAGTTCACTACTCATTAAAGAAATGCAAATTAAAACCACACTGAGATACCACTTAACTCCAGTCAGGATGGCCATCATCAATAACTCAAAAAACAACAGATGTTGGAGAGAATGTGGGGAAAAGGGAACACTTTTACATTGTTGGTGGGAATGTAAACTAGCACAACCTCTGTGGAAAACAATATGGCACTTTCTAAAAAATCTGAAAATTGTACTTCCATACAACCCAGCAACCCCCTTCTGGGAATATACCCATAGAAACACAAACCACTCTATAATAAAGATAACCTGCACAAGCATGTATATTGCAGCATTATTCACAATAGCAAAAAACATGGAACCAAACATGCTGCCCATGACAAGTGGACTAGATAGAGAAAATGTGGTATATTTACACAATGGAATATTATGCAGCCATAAAGAAAAACAAAATTATGAATTTTGCAGCAAACAGGATGGAACTAGAGTCTATAATACTCAGCAATTTATAATGGAAACAAAGGTCTGAGTACTACATGCACTCACTCGTAAGTGGACCTTGAACATTTATCATAAGAAAGGAATTGGCAGTAGTGAGACACTGCCAGGAGAGGGGGGTCACATAACATCAATAAGGGTACCCATACTTTATCTATATAATGACCATGTATGTATCTAACCCTTATTTGTATCCTACATTTTAAAAATAAAATAATAACATAAAAAAGAAGTCCAGCTCACTTATTTGGTTGGTGGGTTCGTGCTGGCTGTCAGCCAGGAGCTTTGCTGAGCCTGGAGGTAAAAGGCCTCAATTATGTCTTCCTCTGGAGCTCAGCATGGATGCTTGGGCTTCCTTCCAATATGGTGGCTGAGTTCCAAGAGAACCATGAAGAAGCAGCACCACCTCGTATGATCTACTCTTAGAAGTCACAGCACTACTTCTTGGCATTCACAAGCCCAGCCCAATGTGTAATGAGGATACATAGGCCCCACCGCTCAATGGGAGGAGAGTCAAAGTCACATTGTGAGGACAGAATGTGGGTCAGAGATACTATCTTTGGAAAATACACCTGCTCCACCCCGTGTTTGGAGGGGTGTCTGAGAATTAGCTTGGGTATCCTGATGCCAAGTCTATGCTTGAGCTACTCAAAGGGTAAAATGCAGAGCAGTGCCGATGTGCTGTGGCATCACCTGGGGCTTGTAAGAAATGCAGAACTCCAGCCCAGCCTTGGGCCTATAGTCTAATAGAATGCCTGGGTGATACAACTGCACACTAGATTTGAGAAATAGTTCTCCATACCACATTACTCCTCCGGCTGCGGACGCCCAGGGCATCATCCCAGTTCTCATTTGCCGTATGATGTCCTCTTGTGCCTCCTCGCCAAGTCCACTACACATAATGTGTCAAAACTGGTTCCACAGAGACACCTCAGAGGCAGATGCGAGGGTTTATGAAGCAGTGCATACACACTTCCTTCATGCTCTAATCACTGGCAAGGCTTCGCGGAAGAGCATTTTTCTGGGACACAGCAAACATCTTCTGACAACAGGCTAGTCCCAGCTGACTGGCAGACAGGCATTTAGAGAGAGTGGCTCAGTTCATTACACTCCTGCTCAATGACTCAGCCCAGGCTTTCGGGAACACACAACATCCTCAAGAGCCTTTGAAAGTCCCATGAACCCTGACAGGCCAGGATGAAGACCCTTAGGCCATCTGCCCCTGGCAACAGATTACAAAATATTTTCTGTTGTCAGCTGTCAGGGTTTTGAACAGCAAGGGAAGTGGAGATGGCTCTTTCGGAACAAATAAAAATCTCCAGTTCCTTCTGCATGCTGATATATGAAGGCCACTAGTTAATTATGAACACTTAAGACCTAAAGATTGATGCCACCAAAAATTGAGTATCTGACCCTCTGTGTTCATGTGCTCATCAGAGTTTTTTGGGCTTTGATGCTGTGCCAGGTCCTGGGATGCAGTGGTCAACGGGCCACCTCCCGGGGTGAAGATATATGTAAAAGCAGGAAGTCACTTGTTAGGGTTAGGAAATCAGATTGGTGGCATTCAGCCTCACCAGCTTGTTTATTCCAAGCCCAATTTCTTTAGACTCACGGTCATTGCTCCAGGCTCTGCAGTTGTGCAGCTGTGAAGGGCCGGCTGGCAGAGCCTGGGGTTTAAGTGCCTTTGAAATGAGAGCCTGTGCCAGCCCTTCCCAGCCTCCTCCTGGATAGGCCAGCACCTGCTTAAGGGACAGTTCTCTCGCAGGAGAAAGGCCAGTGCTTTGCTGCTGCCATGGGCAACTCACATTCCTGCAGTACATTGTACCTTTCATCAAAGTCTTTATACAGGCAAAATACTCCTTAAGTACTGGAATCACCCTGACTACTAAGGACAGTTTTATAAACAAGGGAATTGGTGCTCCAAGAATCAGCCCAGCTCTCTGGGTTCCTACAGCTGGTCACCTCTCAGCATCCATTACCTCCTGCCTGCTTTTCCGATCTTTTCCAATGTGCTATGGTCATCTTGGGACTTTATTTAAAAACAGACTTGGCTGGGCTCGGTGGCTCAGCCTGTAATCCCAGCACTTTGGGAGTACAAAGTGAGTGAATTGCCTGAGCCCACTGGTTCGAGACCAGCCCTGGCAATTTGGCGAGACCTCGTCTCTATAATAAATTTTAAAAAATTAGCTGGGTGTGGTAGTGTGCACCTGTAGTT